>JAODLC010000116.1:1339962-1352023 GCA_026781145.1 Hippopotamyrus pictus | reverse complement strand
AGTGGCTAGGTCACACCACCAGGGGGCAGTTCAGAGTCACACTTACAGGAGGGCAGTACAGAGTCACATCGACAGGTGGTGATACAGAGTCACAGCGACTGGGGGTGCCCTGTACAGCTGCAGTGACCGGGGGAGGTACAGAGTCACGCTGACAGGGGGCAGAGCATAGCCAGAGCAGCAGGGGGTGCCTCAGAGCAAAAGTCACACTGGCAGGGGGTGTTACAGAAACACTCCAACTGGGTGATCCGCAGCAACAGTGAGGGCACACCGAAAGAGGGCTGCGCTGTTCCCCACCAACAGGGGGCAGTACAGAGCCTCTCTCACAGGGGGTATTACAGCCCGCACAAAGACACAGCAAGGCCATAGTTACCAGGCTCACTGTGAGGGAAGGCTGCTTTGTTTGTAAGTAATTAGGGCCTCCAACACTGTGCCTTGGAGCAGTACTTTCACCAAGCCTATAAATATCCTGTTTGGGGTTAGGGTCTGCCACTTGGAGAATTATACGTCACACTTCAGGGTTTCTGTTTCACGCTGTATCTTCAGGCCCCGTCGCTCAGAATCGAGCTGTTTTTCAGGGCTCTAGCAGTCCGTGCCCATAGCTGTAATGCAGCTTGACACCAGGCTTTAAAAAAAAAAAGGCTCCCTGCAAGGACCCAGCCTCCCGCTTTACGGCTGGCCAGAGACCGCCTGCGATACGGCGAGCCACACGGCTTCACGTACGGCAAGCCCGCACAGGGCGGACCGGGAACGTGGCAGCCCCGGGAGCTGGGGGGGGGGCACGTGGGCCGCGGGAGAGAGACCTAAACTTTGGGCTGCGCTGCCTGGGTGGCTGAAATGTCACTTTGACTCCCGGCCCCCACTCTGAAGCGCTTGAGTTACACCTGCTAATCGCTAACGCATCAACACACAGCTGGAAACAGGAGTAATTGCCATGAAATTAATTACGTTTATAGTGTCTTAGTGCAATTAGAAGTCTGTCCCATAAAAATTCTTTATGTACTTTTCTGAAGCTGGGTGGGGTGACGAGCTTCAGTGGCACAGAGAGAAGACTGGAGCGGGGTGGGGGGGGTGTTCTGTCTATTGCCTCAGCAGATTTATGAGGCTCCTTTGAGTTTTTACAGCCTGAAGAGAGAAGCAGAGGGGAGCCTCAGAGGGATCAAACAGCCACAGGGAAAGCTGCCGCCCTCCATATGAACCCACGTCTTTTCCTGTAGCCCAGAGTGTATGCCTGTGTGTGCCTGAATCTCTGCGTGTTCCTGTATCTCTGTGCATGCCTGTGTTTCCCCGTGTGTCTGCATGTCCCTTTGCCCCAATTCTGTGGTTCGGGGAGAGGACAACAGCCAAACAGATAATCCCCAATCCCCGCACCAGCGAATGACAGGGACGCCCGGCCTACCTTGAAGAAGCTTCCGCTCCTGTCCAGCAGGCACGGATGCAGCAGGGTGCTGGCAGCCATGCTTCACTCTGAGCGTCTGCAGGGGGAGCGGGGGCCGGCCGGGGTCCTGCGGGAGTCACAGACAGGCGCTAGAGCCACGGCCCCGACAGCAGGAAATTCCAGCGCTGGCCACAGGGGCCGGCCAGAGAACCAGCAGGAGCGCCTCTGCTTAAATGTTTTCCTCCCTTGTGCTCTCTCACCCACTGTCTCTCCCCCTCTCTCTCACCCACTGTCTCTCCCCCTCTCTCTCACCCACTGTCTCTCCCCCTCTCTCTCTCCCACCTCCCCCGCTTTCAGAGATCTCCTCTGTCCCTCCAAATCACCCCAGATCAAGCGCCCCCCTCCCCCACTTTGATGTTTTGCTGATCATGACAAAATGACCTTTATTTACAATGTGCGTGAATCACCGTTTCATTCGAGATGGACGACTTCCTCTGCACATCCTAAACTGCACTGTACGAGGACAGTGTTATCTGTGGGGGTGGGGGCCTGAGTACTCTGCTCCCGCTTGCCAAGCCCATGTGGAAAACATCAGCAGGCGTCCCGGGCTGGCAGGTGTTCAAAGCAGCCCAACCGAGATGTTCCCAGCCCCGGGTCTAGGGAGAGGAAATGGGCTGACCCGAAACACACACACAGACGCACACACACACACAGACACACACAGACACACACAGACACACACAGACACACACAGACACACACAGACACACACACACACACACACACACAGACACACACACAGACAGACAGACACACACAGACACACACACAGACACACACAGACAGACACACAGACAGACAGACACACAGACAGACAGACACACACACACACAGACACACAGACAGACACACACAGACACACACACACAGACAGACAGACACACACAGACACACACACACAGACAGACACACACACACACACACAGACAGACAGACACACACAGACACACACACACACAGACACACACAGACACACACAGAGTGGACTGCTTGGCACTCTGTCGGTTCTGAAAACGCCATCTTGCTTACAGAGCATTCCTGCTCACAGCTGTGCAGGAACATGAGGCCCGCGGCGGACAGATCCGGCACGTTCTGCAAGCGGGTCGCCCTGTATTGGGGTATGGCACCCTGGCGCTGTCCTCATCTCGGGTCATTTTGAAACACCAACACCGAGTTCATGCACTCCCGTTCAGCACCATAGTGAGCACGTTAGTGTGAAGGGCACAGAAAGCCATAAGCACCGGCAAGTATGACCCGGGTAACTAATCAGATATTTGTCAGAGTTTATCCCGTTTTTTCTCAATAATGTAAAAACCAGATGAAGCGGCATCTTGGGGTCTGCTAGGAGATGGGCCTGCAGACACCAGCGGTCTGACAACGGAAATGCCACTAACACTATTGTCCCCTCAAGCGACACATCGGTAAATAATTAGTTTGGTGACTGACACATTATAGTGTTTACTTGCAAGGTCTAACATACTCCCCTAGGATGCCGCTGTGGAATGTGACTGCCCCCCCTCCCTCCACCAGATGCCATATGGACCCCAGGCGAGCAGCAAGACTCCGCCACACTCCGTGACCTCCTTCCCAGGTCCCAAGTGCCAGCTGATACAGAGTAAACACTGGAGGCTCTGGGAGCCCCTTTGGACTGGGGGCCTGCAACACGAAGCTGGATTTCTTGCTTAGTCGGATAACTTGTCGGATTTAAGGTAGTCTGGGCTAAACATAAGTAAACTAAGTCCATTTAAACCGGGGTACCTTAAATTTGACAAGCTAACACATGCAGAATCATGATACAGGCTCCAGCATCACAGAGCAGCGAAGAGCAGGTACCCTACTGCAAACAGCACCCCCACCTGCCCCGAAATCAGCTGCAACCCGACCGTCAATGACAGCCACTGTAAGGCGAGCACTCAGATTAAAGCGGTGGCTATGAGGAGGAGAAAACTCTCTCGTGCTAGATCTGTGAAACAGTCACCTAGCATCCTGGCAGACAGAGACGGCGCATTGTCCAGCGGCGTGAAGAGTGACGACGTCTCCGTCATGTGACCCCGTAGTGTGATTTGGGCCGAAGCAGGGAAAGCAGAGGCTGTCTGATAAAGGTAGTGGCTGTATTTCTGCTGGAACTTCCGGTCCTGCACCCGGAGGAGGGGATTTGACCAGAGAGAGAAGAGCTTCCCGAGTGCTCACGTTAAAATCAACACGCAGGTGAAGGACATCTGGCAAGCACAGAGGAAGCCAGAATTCACACCCAGCCTACCTCAAATACCAGACAGAAATCCCCCTTAAAAGGCACAGACATGAAGAAGAGGGCAGTCTCGAGGAAATTAACATTACGCTGTGTGCTTTGATATTGTACAAGACCTGCAGAGTGCATCCACATCATACCTACATCCCTCATGTCTTCCTCTCAGGTGATGGACCAAACTGGTCACAGGAACATCTTCATGAGCAGACCTGGAGCTCAGTCATCACTCTCTGCCTAACTGACACCTGTTGGCTCAAAAACTGACTAAGTTTTTCAGTAAAGTGACAGCACTTATCAGCAAATCAAAGACCCACTGAGGGCAAAGGTCACAATGAAGCCTTTCCTTTCACATGGTCAGTCATAAGTCGAGATGGTCTACAACCAACTCAATGTGTGATCTGCATTACATCTGATGGACATTCAGACCTACAGTTCAGACAAATCGAGAGGATATTGCATTTCCCCAGCTGATTCTGTGGGGGTCCTACAGAGATGTATGGTATGCTGGGGGGGGGGGGATTGTTGCTACATCGTACCAGCCTCCGCGTCATGCTTCAGAATTCCAAGCGGGCTCATAGTTTGCAGCAAACCTGAGGAGCCATAGCTAGAAGTGAAGAAGGGGGGGGATTTTTTCATGCGTGTTTTCAGATATCATGCAGCTGCACAGCGTCTCGCTAGAGCCACGGGTTGGAGACAGGTGGCTGGAGAAGCCTGACCTCTCTCTCGGACTCCCCTCCCTCCCCCTCTCTCTGATGAACACTATGATGTCTGAGTGATCTAGCAGCAAGCAGCGGTATTTCCACCATAACCCGCCACAGCCTGAAGCGCCTTCCCTCCTCTCGTCTCCGTCTGCCCCTGATATTCAAATTCTGTTTGTGTGTGTCCACGTGTGAGTGTGTACACAGCTGTGCCCCGGAGCGGGTTTAAAAGGAATATATCAGCGCTGAAGAATTCAGGGGAAAAAAAGAACTGAAAAAGGCTGTTTTTCATTAGGAGCGAACAGAGATCCAAGGGAGCCAGAGACTTCATCACTCAACAAACACTTAATACACGTAACTGCCATTAAAGTCCAGCAATTAAACACGGTCAGCAACTCAATCTGATCTCCGATTGGTACAAATGTGAGAAAGTCTTCTGCTAAAGAAAATGTCCAGCTTGTTGTAAATAAACAAGGAGGTTGGAGGGTTGGATTCAAGGGTTTTTATTAGTTACATGCAAGCTATACAGTTAGATTATAACCTGCAGTGAACTGGAAGGAGGTCAGCTCTGCCATAATAAATAGCAAAAGACGTAAAAAAAAAAAAAACATATAATAAATAAGGAAAAGAAAATCATACTGAAAATAGACCAGAAATGTGCTATTCAATTCAATAAAGTGCAAGGTGCATAAATAAGGTGAGAATATACATAAGAACTGCCATTTAAGCATTAAGCAGTCTGATGGTCTGGGGGTGGAAGCTCCTTGTGAGCTGCTCAGTTCTCAGGGACTGCAGAAGCACCAGGACCAGGAATCCTGCCCATGGTGCCATGTTTAAGGGCTCTGTTGAGAATGGAGACCCCTCCCAGCAAGAGGTCATGTGGCCAGCCGGTCTGGCTCTGCTCCCGCCTATTGGTCAGTGAGTTTCACAAAGGCACAGAGCTTCCTGACTGCGCAGTGAGGACGCTGTGCTGTACAGACACCGACTGAGCTCAATAAAAGTCCGGACAGAAACCGAGAGAAAACATTTATGAGTCTCAAACCGCTGCGTGGGGGTGCTTCCGGGGCTGCTACATTGCACCTGCGCAGATAGACCAGTTGCCCGGGCTCCCACAGCAAGCTGCGATGAGCGACTGCGCAGACAGATCACTCATCTCGGCTCCTACAGCAAGCTGCGACGAGCGACTGCGCAGACAGATCAATCATCTTGTCTCCTACAGCAAACCGCGACGAGCGATTGCAGAGACAGATCAATCATCTCGGTTCCCATAGCAAGCTGCGACGAGCGACTGCGCAGACAGGTCAATCATTTCGGCTTCCAAAGCATGCTGTGACGAGTGACTGCACAGATAGATTGGTCACCTGGGCTCCCAGTGAATGCTATGACAAGTATACAGTATGTGCAGCGAGACCCTTCACCCCTGTATCCAGCCCCCCCCCAAAGACATTGCTCTGAGGAGGCTCCTCACACGTGTGCAGAGGCAAAGTGCCAAAGCACATCACTGGCACAGGATCAGCAGAAGAGTAAAACAAATAACATAAAGAAAAACAAAGACGTAAGGTACGGCACAGCAATGACAAATGTGTTGTTGCTCCGGCTAATCCCCTGGATTTTTCCTCCTTGTTGTTTTCTCAGCTATTTTGGGAGGGGGGGGGGGCGAGCAAAGTGGAAACATGTGGATGGATGGATCACCGTCCAGCCCTCAAACCACGAGCACCTGCTGCCGCATCCAGGCATAAATAGCAGGAATCATCCCTCGAGAAATGCAGACAAACAGGAAATAAAGGGGGATTCACAACCGTAGATAACCGCCCCCCTCAGCCCTCAGGAAAATGTCTGATTAAAGAGACATTTCATTCACATAGCATAAAAACTTCAGAGGTGCAGCCAGGGGTACTATGGTGAAGAATGAGACCATGCTCAGAGGTCTGTTTACATGGAGATCCTCCAAACCATTGGCTGGTTTTTTTGGATCTGAACCCCCCAGAGAGTCAGAGACATGTGATTGTTGAGCAACAGCTCCCGTGAAGAGAGACTCCAGCAAAGAAGGAACTTCCACGAAGTTTTTAATCAAGTGGATTCCGTTGTTTTTCCATCCATTCCATTCCGACCATACCAGCGCACTTTTCCAGTTATTTATTTATTTAGCTCAGCAACATTAAAGCACCCTCTGATCCTGGTTTGGAAACCTACCAATCAGCTGCAGGCGATGATGACGTGGACGGCATGTGGTTGCAATTGAGGCGACCGAAATTCAGACCTACAGGTTGCATTTAAGGGGCAATTTAGTCTGGGCAGGAACCCTCTGGAGCCCCCAGAGGCTGAACGGACACGGTACACGCCATATTCCTCAAAAACTGAGGGAATGTGGAGCACCCAGAGAGGAGTAGGGCCACCGGAAGGCATGGGCGGTCTCCATGGAGGGCCGGAAAACAGGAAATTTATAGGGACGGTATAAAAGGAAGACCATGGAGTTATGGAACAGTGAAAAGGTGCGGATTTCTTTCAACTGCACCAAGTCATTACATTTTTCTCCAGAAAAGATGCCTGTAGGAGAAGGGAGACAAATTAAAAAATCAATATACTGGTGTTCAGAAATAAAGTACAGGTAAAAAAAAAAAAAAAAAACTTTCAGGGAATCTCTTGCATGATTGTGTAAAAAAATTACGTTTTTTTTTATAGGAAAGGAGGGTGGGGGAATGTAGAGTGAAGAATCATAATAGTTCATGAGTGATGAGCATCTGGCACCAGGTCAAAGTGACACGACGAGGTCAAAAAGGAAAACCAAGAGGGTGCTCCATGAAGCAGGATTTCCTGCTGGATGTAAGGTAGTCTGGGCTAAATAGACTTCCTTCGTTCCCTTACAATTAGCTCAGGCTACCTTAAATCCGACAAGTTATCCGTCTAAGCAAAAAATCCTACTTCGTCCAGCATCCCCCGGTCTGCGCGGGAAATCTTATATTAATTCATTTGCTGGTGGCAATTTTATACCTGTCTTATCAAAACAAGGATTAAAAATAAATAGTAAAATATAGTTACAGTAGGACACATATTAAACTGGGTAACCACCATAAAAACAGGCTTGACTGAAAAGACTATGAAAGCAAGGCCAAAAATAGACACAATCTTTCCTTAATCTCTGATGTTTTAGCCAGCCGTCATCATATGGTGGTGTTTTCATTTCGTGACCCAAATGAGGGCATAGCATATTTAAGGAGGTCCGTGATGAATTAAAGAAACACCTCCACAAGCCAAAGGTGTTCTTCTTCTCCGCTGCTGGTAAGTGGAATAAAAACAGAACAGGAGGCCCCAAGAAGCCCCCCTAAGGGGGAAGGTGTCTCTAGGCACTCAGTGGGGGAGAGATGCCTGGCAGCCAGACCTTGAAGAGGCTGCTTCCTGGCCGTGTGGCCGATTATGGCATGGAGAGACCCCTTCTGTGTGGAAAACAATCCAGTCTTTAGGAAATGGACTTGCGGCAGACTGTACAAAGTCACACCCTTGACAAGGGTTCAGTTTTTTTTTAGTTATAAAGTTTGCCCTTGGATGCACACCTGGGGAAGTAATAAATGGTGCCATAGGGCTAGACTGGAAAGTAATAACTTTGGTAGGAGGGCAGCTTTATTCCCATAATGCATTGTGCTGACAAGGTCTGGAAGTGGGTACAGGGAGGTAGAAAAATGGCAGGTAAAAATTAAATAAGTTGGTGTGTTTTTCTCTGATACCATATAAAACACACAAAAAATTCAAGTCATTATCTTTAACGGTTTTTGGGATATGGCTATTGGGGTGCTCCCTGACCAGATCAGAGGAAAAATTTGTTAATACGAATTAACAAAATGCATGTGTTGGTAAAAAGAGTAAGAAAAATCTTGCGAAATAATTTAAATCTTACATTTCCAGAGAAATAAGTTGAATTGCTTTTTACACTTTCTTCCAGTTCAGGCTCCTCCCAGCCAGAACCTGGCGGTACCTGAATAGAACCACCCTCGGGCATCTCTGAAAGCTCGCAGGCTCCAGGAGACCCAGCCAGCCAATGATGGCCTTAAGGCTCCAGTCCGCTACATACGGACGCCTTCCTGGGCGAGGTCAGCGGTTCTGGCGACCGTCTTCATTTCCTCAGCACTGCTCAGAGCAATGAATAATTCAGCTCTCAGAGAGATGAATTATTACAGGTGGACAAGAGGCTCCAAACCCACAGGGACCAGAGAGAGAGCGCTGCAGCACAGCTGACCAGCTAACATCACCGTGAACTTACGACACCCCACTGCATCCCATCCCAACCCCGCTCCGCTGCTGGGGGACAGCAATCGCTCTTCCCAGCAGATGACAGCCAAAACAGCCCTTCAGAATCTCCTTTCACAAGTCCGGTGTTGCTGTTTAAACACAGCCAGTGCAGACCTACAGATACTGTTTCACATTATAAATATTATAACTGAATTTCAATGGCAAATAAACACAAGTGCCAGGACTCTTTTCCTCTCTGTCCCCGTCGCCACCTTTTCATGAAGGATCCCAGACAAGTGCCACTGGTTTCGAAACCGTAATGCGCTTTGCCAACACTGAATAGCAGGAGTATTAAAATGAACTTGGATCCCACCACAAGAACTACGGTCACCCCTCGCACATTAGGTTCCACCAGTAGCACATCTAGGTAAGTTAAGGTTTTGATGAATACAGTACTTAACTGCCTTAAAAATTTACTTAGATTAGTTTAGTAAAGAAGTAGCAACGAAGTCATCAGCGAAATTATTCTCCAGCTAAACCTGGATAACAAGCAACACTAATCTCAACTTTACAGCCAAACCACCAAGAGTGATTTATAACTGCAGTGTTTCCCTTACCATTATATTAGGGGGGGGCCTCCTGCCCTCACTTGAAGGTCAAGTTAATTTGATTTAATTTTATTCTCTATATAGTGCCAGATCACAACAGAAGTAATTTAAGGTTACCTTTCCTATAGAACAGGTCTATACATTGTCCTTTTATTAAACAAACTAAATAGCCTTATGTTATTTATCTTATTTACACAACAGCCTGTCATTTTTGTCTCTACACAGTCGCGCGTTTACAATTCTCCTCTGCTCTCTGTATCGCACATGACGGAGTTCCGCCCCGATGAGCACAGGGGAGCACACTTCCACCAGCAGACAGAGAGCGTGGGTCCGAAAATACGTCACGTCAACCACCTGAAAAGCAGACAAAAATATCTGCGTTTTTTTTTTTTAAAACACTCCCAGGGTGGTGAAGATGGCAACACTCAGAAATGTTCTGATGTTTAGTTGTTATGTTGACTGCTGTCATTAAAAGAAACACACAAACACCATGAGCTCAGATGCACTGGGTGACAAAGTTCCATAGTCACATCACAGGCAAGTCTTACTTAGAGATACACAGACATGTGAGAAATATACCCAAAAATAACCTGGTGAATGGCGCTATCATATATAGCTGACAAACCACAATGACATCAAAGATGACAAACTGCACTTGTGTCTTATTGTGTGGGTGGTGCTAATGTCCCACAGGGCAGGCAAGATGAGTCCCTTTCAGTGGGGGTCAAGACTGTGCAACGTAGCAGAGGGGTGTAACTTCTGAGACAGGTCGTATTTTTATTCTCTGCCGTGGACCGAATCGCCTGACTAACCCCAAAACTCACACTGTGACTCACTCAGGTCCGCAAACAATTTACAGCTCTGAAGAAAACAGCACATACCTTGGTACTGCAGCTGGACACTGAATCACTTCCTGGTGGGAACATTATGAAATCGGCATGTAAACAAAACATTTCCAGATCAGGAAACGCATGTTTACAAAGAATTTATATTAGCAGCCTTTATGGAAAACAGCGCTATTGGGTTACACGCACGAGTTCATTGCAGGGCACATTACAAATGAGACGTATGAGGAAATACAACAAACATCAATGTGCGTCCCATGTAAACAAGCTTTGCATTTTCCCCCAGCCACCAGGGCAGAAAGCTAAAATCCCACATTAAAGAGAGGAAGAAAAGCACAAAGTCTAGCTCCACACAGCCTCAAAGGGCCTCTAAGCCCACGAATCACATGGCTGAATCCAGATCAAAATATCAAATTTAACTTGTTTTTTAATTGTTGTGTTTCATCACAACCATATGCGTACATGCTGTCTGGAGACCGATGGGACAGTTCCTGGAAAAATATTTAAACAAACATTTGCCAGCAGTCAAGTATGAATAGCCATGATATCCAGGAGCACACGGACACAGAAACAATGTGCGAGTTGAGGTTGCTTACCTCCCCAGAGCCGACGTAGCTACAAATCCCTCACCGCGCCGTGTTTACACTCCAGCAAGCAGACTCATGGCTGGCTTTAGGGACCTAAAGTAATCGGACCCTTCCGATACCATAAAAAAATTAAAACAAACGAAAATCCAGAGTGTGCACACTTGGTTTTCCCCATCACTCACTCACAATTACTTTTGTAATTATTCTCCAATTCGGCCCTTGGCATGTCTGGGCAAATTCGTCGCCCACGCATACGTACATGCAGTAAGGGAGTATAAAGAAGAAACACCCCCAAGCATGAATGAAAACATTTAGCAGTATCCAATATTTTTAAACAGAGACGGAGGGGTTGGTACATCCCTTTGATCCGAGACACACAAAACAGCTCAGAAGTGCCAAGTGCCTGCATTTGTCACCATGGTAAAAAGGAACAGCAGACTTAAACACACTCTTCCTGAACTCAAGAACAACGAAATTGCATCTAAATAGCAGCTCCGATCCATCTGTCCATCTTCTATAACCTAGCCCTGGTCAGGGCTGAACCCTTGGCAGTTAATAATATTTAAAATTCCTGTCTTCTGAGTAAAGGTCTCGGATACACAAATCCACACTGCTGTTTGATCCGGGCACTGCAGAAATCGCTTTGACGGACTAAGCAGACACTCGTCTGAGAGGCTGCCGGGGAAATTATACATTGTATTCGACCACATACCAGCCAAAGGCACAGCAAAATACTCTGCTGTAACAGACCTATTGTGAATACAGGGCTACATACTGCATAAGAGCACACAGCTAGCAGCGAGCTTCATACATTCTGCAAGCAGGGGTCATACAGTGTTTTATGGGATAAAACACAGACAAGAGGAAGATAAGGGAGGAAGTGAGGGAAAGCAGACAGCCCATCATGTTGTGGTAATGTCTTCAATACATTCCATGTGTGCCTTTTGGAAGCAACGGCAACATTTCCTTCTGAGAAAACAATCCTCGGTGAACGGGAACAACATAAACTTCTGGGAAAACACAAGGACCGAACGGCCTGCCCATTAATGCCATTTCGTCAACAAACCACACGCCCGCGAGCAGCTTAGTAAGCAGAAACACCGACCCACCTGTGGTCAACAGCTCCGAGAAACATTAACAGCATCTTGGATGGAGTTAAACTTCTCATATGCTTAAATTCTTTCACAACAATAACCCAGCTTCCAACTTGACCTGGTTTTAGGCGTATTTTACCACATACAAAACAAATGCAATACATGTGATTTTATTGTAATATATTAAATCCACCTATATCTTAACTCACAGGTACAATAATAATGTATTTAATTTCATAATAATAATGCCTCCTGGACGCCTCCCTGGTGAGGTGTTCCGGGCATGTCCCACTGGGAGGAGGCCCCGGGGAAGACCCAGGAC
>JAODLC010000116.1:1321007-1339115 GCA_026781145.1 Hippopotamyrus pictus | reverse complement strand
AGAACCGGCTCTATTTCCTGAGATCCTTCAACATCTGTAGGAAGCTCGTGCTGATGCTCTACCAGGCTGTTGTTACCAGAGTTCTCTTCTATGCCATGGTCTGCTGGAGAGGCGGCATTAAGAAGAGGGACGCTACGCGACTGGACATCTCTTTTGTGCATTCCCTTGCACTACCACCACTGGCAAATATTGTACCACTAAATAGTTATTCTGTAGTGATTAGTATTCTTAGTACCTTACCTTTCATCATTATTGTAACCCTTAATCATAGTTACAATTGCCAGTTTTGTCAGTCTTACAATTCTTTCTTATTATTCTTTTGTATTGTAGTTTTTTTGTACGTGTAAGCTGTATGCAAGTATGTATGTATTTATGCATGTATGTATGTATGTATCTATCTATATCAGAAGGTTGCCAGTTCAAATCCCAAGGTTCCGCAAAGTCCGCAAGGCTACATTTGCCAAGATCAGAAGTACAATTTTTGTGTTTTCAGTGTTGAGAAACACCCTAAGGTTACATCAGATAAAGTGAGATTACAAGGGATTTTATAATTGATACTTTATTGGTTCCCAATGTGGAAATTCTCTGTAGGTGAGAGCAAACTGGTTGGGAAGGGCAGCCACCTGTTGCAGCATCCAGGGAGCTGGGGGAGTGGTCTTGCTAACTTGTCTCCCAAGAACGAACTTGGGCTGCAATGAGCCATGGAACGATGTATCCTAGATATCGGTGGCGAGGCGAGAACAACATCCGGGATTTTTAGCATCCTCTCTACTTCTGCTCTTAGTATTGGAACTGGTCTTTGGTGACGGAAGATGACATAAAAATGGGTACGCAAGAACACAAGTACTCTTATTGAGAAACACCCCTTTTGTAGCGCTAAAAAAGTTCAGGGTGTTTCTCAATACCAACAATGCAAAGATCATATTTGTATTCTTGGCAGGAGCAGTCTTGCTAGCTTGCCTCCCAAGAATCATGGGACTGTTCTCGATAGCCAGGATGAAACTGATGCTTCCTTAATATCTGGAATGGGGCAAGAATGACATCCGGGGATTTTTCCCGTGCGCCATACTTGTGGTCTTGAGTACCCCGGTGATGGAAGATGACGCCAAACAGTGGCCTGTACTACGAAGCGGGGTTACTGGTTCATCGGGGTAACTTGTCGGATTTAAGGTAGTCTGGGCAAAACGTGAGTGAGCAAATATGAAGTCCATTTAAACTGTGGTACCTTAAATCCGACAAGTTACCCCGATGAGCCAGTAACCCCGCTTCGTAGTACAGGCCACATGTATGTGACGACTAAAGAATGTCAAGTACGCATATTGATAACCATCCAAAGAGTCTGAGGTTGACAACTAGATAGCTGAATAAAAAGAAATTTTAGCCTAGGTGAAAGCAGCCTATCAGGTATATTACTGAGCAACTCATCTGCCAGCCAGTCACCCTATTATGTGACATGGGCGGAACCGAGAGCGCCATCTTCTGAGGGGACACCCACAAAGCAAACTAAGTTCACTGTCATGTCAGGCGGCCGAGAATCAAGCTGCCAAAGATGCCACATGTGCTCTGATTGGTACTGATGTGAGATAAAGCGAGATAATGTGAGATGAGAAGAATTCTATTCCCCAGCCGGAATTTTTTGTTATCCATTGCAATAAATAAATAAATGAATCCCAGCCATATCAGAAGACGTAGGAAAAATGAGCTAAAGAGAAATAGCTGTTTGTTTATTTTAGCCCACTATACTATCACAGAATATAAACAGAACACTTATCTTTAAGTTAACCACATAACAATTAATGGGAGACACCAGAAGGGAACTTTAAGTACCATGTACACTGTCGTACATCACAGCAGAGTACATGACCCCGGAAAAAGTCAGGAATCCGAGGGACACCGCTGTCATCTAATTGTCTGCCGCTTCTTCCCGGAATCCGTATTACACGCCGCGCTATTTCACCGGTCCGACGCGTTTTTCTTGTCTGAATAAAAAAAGTTACCTGGAGCTCATGTGAATGTGTATCCCGTACAAAAACACTGATGGTTCAACAAAAGCAACGAAAAATAAACCCAAAATCTCCACTCGACCCAACAGTTGCAATTGTTTACATGTCTACTTATTAATGTTAAATGTGTAACAATGAAATGCACCGAATTTTTCACGATTCTTCGCGGTGCACAGCTACGTCTGTTTAACAGAACTGTTAACTAACCCAACTAGAAAGCTGTCTTAGGAAGTTAAAAATTTAAGTACACGTTCTTACAAAAACAGAAAACAAAGACACGCAGGCACACGAAGGCACTGTCTGGCATAAACAGCATAGCTACGGACTCTCGGTTAACAGGAGTAGATTCAAGACCCAACAAAGGGGTCAATTCTCAAAAGGTCCAATTAAAAGACATCCGAAACACTTACTTGAGAAGTACTTTGTTCGGGAAAAGCAGGTAGTTAGTTGGTTATAGGGACAATCCTAACCGAAAAGATCCATCGTATTACAACCGTGTCGCGCGCTGAATCACCACAATTTAACTAGTTTCCTCCTAGCTAAAAGCGATTTAAACTAGTTACACCAGAAGTCCGAGTATGTCATCATAACCTTTGATGTATTCTACGAAAAATGCGTAAACATTTCCAGCGTTACGCAGTAACCAAACGGCATTACTACGCTATGAGTAAAAAGCATCCTTGTTTCTCAGTTTACTTAAATTTACGGTGCTTGATTAACAAAACAAAGAGCACAGTAAATGCAATAAGCCTAACCTGTCACGATGGCTGCCAAGGTGAAGGGATCCGCAGACCAGCAGGCACGAGATGGCGCCCACCTGCCCGGACGTCTCGCTCGGTGTGAGGAGGGTGCAAGTGTTGCTTGTGCTCCGCAGTTTCTCCGCAAAAATAATCGGAAATCCTTCGCCTCCCTCCGACCGATGCGGAGAGAGAAGCAGTGAGGCGACTGGACGCCGGGCGGCGCTGTTCCAGCACTCCGCTGTCACGTGACCGCCTGTGGAATGTCCCGCAGAAGGGCAGCTGGTGCGGGGACCGATCGGCTGTCCGGCGAGACCAAGTCCGGGGTCCCAGTCGATGGAAGTGGGAATAGAGAATAGTTTAACGTACGTTATGCTTGGTTCAAAGTTACTGCACCGAAACAAAGACATGGCTTGTTTGTAAGAGATGAATACTGTTTTTGCCTGTCTGATTAACTTGTCTGCAAATCAAATAAGAGCAATGTTTGACAATACGCCAGACTTTTTATTGTTGCATGCCCATCAAATTCACTAATACAGACCACTATTCACCAAACCTCAAGATGCTGTGAATACGCCAACTTCTCAGTCTTTGAGGTATGAAACGTTTCCTAGATGGCAGTAATCATATCCCAGGAGCAATCAAGCATGGACGGAATTTAATATGAGAAATCAAGAGTAACTCAAAGCCAATGAAAACGTCTGAGGAAATTCACAGCCTAAGTAGGTGAATTAAGGACAATTTTCATAGCAAAACAAAAAATGAGAAATTGAGGAAGAGCGTTGACAACAGGGATTTAATCATAATCACAACTTGAATAACTACATTATGAACATTTATTTAAGGAAATTCTTTGAAGATAAGGGCAATCAAAGTAATGACCACTGCATAAATTTCAGCACAAAAAAGCAGTCGACTTGCAATTACATGGTTTTGTGTTAAAAACACGAAATTAAGAATTTAAACTGTGCAATAAACTAAAACATAACATAAATCAAAGTCATACAAATCCACAAAAGTAGTTATTTGACAGTACTCACAAACGATAACAAAGGAGCAGTATACCATTCGTTGGATTAGTGTGAATTAAAGAAGTTTTCTATGTCTAACATTTTTAAAGTGGAAACTGTAAACGTCTCATAAACTGATAGATTACGTCTAAATTCCATCAGCGATCAGAGTCAGAGGAAGAGAGAGGGGTGGTTTAAATAATGTCAAATTCATCTTAATAGGAGTAACATGTGAAGTAACGTCTGGTCAAAAACAGAAGCTTACCAGTTTTTTCCACACCTCAGTTCCTTCCATTGGCCGTTCTGGCAGGTCAATCTCTTCACACACTTAATTTTGTTTGCAGCGCCTCAGACAGCCCTTCACCAGTGACTGTTCCTTCATAATGCCAAGAGAAACTGATGTCTTTTCAGCTTTGAGAAATTGCTTGTATGTTTAATTGTTTTAAAATTTTAACCATATGCCTGTACTATAGGCCTATTCATTTTGAATTAGAGTGTTGCATAAAAATAAGATCTATAAAACAGTGCAATCCTTTACCTAAGAATTACACGACTTGCAAGGATATTAAACAATGTACTTCCTTTGTCATATTAATAACATAGTATTTTCCAAAGGTTGACAAGTAAAAAAAACTGATTATGTCACGGTCGGTAGGTCTTGGCTGATTTTCCCATACACTGAGATCAGGAGCGCCGTACAGCGGGGGAAAGTTACAATGATTCCAAGGACCCCTGAGTTACTGCGGCCCTAAAAAATTTTGTAACATAGTCTGATTGATCAAGGTGGGGGGCCAAAATCTCTAGGGGCACCCCTGACTGAGATCACCATTCTCGTAGGCCTGTCTTTCACTGAGAGAATCTAAATAGACACGAGGCTTCTCGGATATTTCTGGAGCGGAGCAATGACTGTAGGTTCCTTGGTCGTGCACAAAGATGACCGCGAATCTTTGTGTTTCCCAAACTCCGCCAGTTCACTCAAAATTTCTTAGTAAACTAAAACATCATTTCAACAAAAAATGATTAACACCATCAATCTTAACGTCAAATGCTTTTGGATGAATTATGCATATCTACCTTTGAGTCGCAATAATATTTTCATCGGCATATTGTAGCAGAACTATAGCCTACATGTTTACAAAAAAAAAAACAAAATAAGTTTCACATTTTTTTGCTTTGGGTCAGTGCTTTAAGTAGGGAAAATAGCTGTAGTTACATCCCTTATTCATTACCAGGTGATGGTACTGCCCTTGTTATTCTGTACTCTAAAGTGAAAAACAAAGAGGTATCGGTACTCTGTACCGGTAAGTACTGGGCATCGGGAAAAGGACGACACTGGTGCGGATTGGGTAAGGATAAGGGTTTATTTTTCTTCAATCCAGATAGATTAGCAAAATCCGATTCTTGACCCGAGGGCGTGGTCGTTGGAGGGTCAAAAGTCAGGGCAATTGGCGTCGGTAGTCTGGGGCTAGGCAGGTCTCGGAGTCGGTGGACAGGCCTGATGTCAGGCGATGTATGTAGACGATTGGTGGGCTACGCAGAACTTGGTGTCAAAAAGGGAAGAGAATGGATCTTGAACACAGGCTGACAAGCAGGCGGGACAAGGGCACATGGGAGATAAAGCTCAAACTCTCAGCAAGTTATGAAGATCTCGCATCTGATGGCCGTACCAGAAACAATTAATTGGGAACGGCAGGTAAGTGCTTCATGGCCCCTGCTGGAAAGGATGAGGCCACCGATGACAAACACCGGTTAATCAGACTACCGGCAA
Source organism: Hippopotamyrus pictus (assembly GCA_026781145.1). Lineage (NCBI taxonomy): Eukaryota > Metazoa > Chordata > Actinopteri > Osteoglossiformes > Mormyridae > Hippopotamyrus > Hippopotamyrus pictus. The sequence goes on along the minus strand of JAODLC010000116.1, from coordinate 1,333,597 downwards.
GCCGGTGCTTCCCTGGTCGGCGGATCCGGACAACCAGGATTTCCTGGAAGGTGTGGTCGACTAGCTGTAGAGAATCTGCTTGACGTCATTCGGGATGCCCCAGGGCGATCTACAACAGGTTTGGGTGTAAAAAGTTCCTACAGCAGACTGTCGATTTAAGTGAACCCAGCTAACTGGCAAAAATGGGGGAATATGAAGCCAGATGGTGTAGATGTGGATAGGACTTTTTTTTAGTTATACCAACACATCACTTTGATTCAGACTTTCCCAGATGGTTTCCTGGACTATAAAGCATGCCAACGGAATGGTTCCAAACCTAGATATAGCCTATTGTTTGAGATGTGTAAATGTCAAAGGGTTGTATTCATGTATTTCATGGAATATTTATATGATTTTACCTTAATTGTGCAATACACCGTCTACAGTCATTTTTATTTCTGTACTGTTAATGTGTCCAGACAGTTGATTTCAGAAGCATAGAGTAAGTACCCATGGGCAGTAATGTATTTATGTTTTGTCTTACACTTAAAGGGTGCTGTCCTGTTTTACCCAAAATGTGCATTTGTGATGGAGTGGAATCCCATCCAGCTCCGTGCCCCTTGTTTTTTTGTTATAGGTTGTAGATTCATCATGACCCTGCCCAGGGTAAACAGTAAAGAAAAACACACATCGAGAAAAAGAATCACGTGATGATTCACACGCGTGAAAGACACCGCGCAACACCGGTCTTGTGCCCTGTGACTCCAGTCCGACTGTGTCTTATAACTGTTTATTCAGTATAAGCATCAGCGACACTCGCTAAGCTTAGTGCTACTGAATAGCTTTACAAAAAGAAACAGCTCAGGCATGTATATACATCGGTTTTATTGCCAGAAGACTGCTGAGAAGAACAGGATATCTGTGCATGGATGTGAAACACATCTTATCAGGAGTCTTCGAGATGTTCAAGATTCACAAACAATCGCCAATCTTTCACAGTTGCAAAGAAACGAAGATTAAAATTACATCGGATTATTCAAAACTATCAATTTACTGACATTCTAGATATTTCTTTAAAATGCTTTTGTTCAGACATTTCTATGACATTCTTATCTCATTTCTTATATATTTCAGATATATACATCATCAAATATCTCCATTGTTAAAGTTCCTAAAATATATACACAAACATAACGTTTTTCAACATAAAACATGCACTTACATTTTATACTCTGTTCCCTTGTGCTCCGCAAATACATTTGCGTAAAATGCTGGATTCAACATATAAATCTCTTAAAAGAAATCTTTGCAAGAACGAGACTTTCTATAAAATACATACTATGGTACATTTTTCAGTTTGAACCTGGGATTAAATACAAAAGGAGCAACACCAAAAAGCTAAAAGTTCTCTGTTCTGGTGAAAAAAAAAATGGCTGCAGAATTTCCTCAAACGCCTGTCAGATACCATATAAATGAGCCCTGAATACTCATGTAAAGTCCGCTAAACTCCGGAAGAGTATGCACCCTGCTTAAAGTTTACCAGGGTAACGTGTATGACATGCGCGACCTCATAAGTTAATTAGATGTCCTTCAGTCTTCCTGACGATCTCCATACAGTTGGCTGCTGGATTTCACATGAGGTGAAAATACCATACTAGCAGCGCATGACCCAGCAAAGGACACATTTCCATCATGAGCCGAACTGTCCCTATACCACAGTCTCACCTCAGGACATAAACTGCAGTTCTGACTCAAGTCCTCCTGGTGGCACAGGTGAGAGAAGGCTGGCTTATTCGCTTTAGTACTGATAGATACTTTTCAAAGTATAAACACTGCGAATCAACCCCCAATACTTCCTCGTTGTCAAAAATACGTTATTTCCAAAGGATATTACAAATGCATACGAATCTTTATTTTACATGGTTCCTGAAACTGACTGTGCATTTAAAATGAATCATTGTCAGAAAAAGTGATCCATATCAAAATTCTTGCAATGAAGGCAATATTCAGTTTCAGAATTTAAACTGAACAGTCTCAAATTACACCACAGCCACGTTGATGAACAAATGTGTTCAACGTACGTAAGCGTCCTTACTTGTAGTTGTAGGCTACTTAGAGTAATTAAAAATATTAGGCCTACTGAAAATCTTTCAGCATCTTAAACAAAAATTGTACACGGTAAACAGCAAAACCTGCATAAGTAATAAGAAATAAAACATAATTGGCTTTAAACTCAAGTCAATCCTACAGTCCTTACATATAGCATGCAGGAAGATCAGGCTTGTTCGTCATTCTCCCATATCCCTATCATTGTTAATATTTATTGAGTGTCCTTAACTAGTATCTCTGAAAAGCCAATTTGCTATATATTTGTGAATAATTGAGTGACCTGACAGAGGTAAATAAAGCGGTGAGTTCTATACCCATCTAAAAAGGACTAGATGCTGGGACACACTGTGGCATTCCTTAGCCTGTCCTCATGCTGCTGTGTGTACCCTCATCCCTAAAAAACTTCCTGGTTGCATAACGTCCGCCTAATTGCCATGTCAAACTGATATTTAGTCTGACTGTTTATCATCAGTCATTTCCTTAATTAAATTTAGCAAAGTTTACATTTGCAACCCTTAAGCCAACAGGACCTCGTTGGGCCTAGGAATGGAAAGCCTAGTGATTAAGACGACCTTAAGACGATTCAAGTGCCTTGAGACGCATACATGTTCAATATAACAGAAGAGACCATTTGGTGATACATCCGATTAGATTCAATGTTGAACATCGGCAGGCCAAATACCCGCAAGCAATTGCTGTCTTCAGATTTTCATTTTTACTGACTAAAAAAGGCGAGCCACCACGAAATCCGCACAACTGCTCAATCTAGCAGAACCAACAAGGAAAGAATCATGAGGATTATTCTGAGGAAAACGGAATAGCAAAAATATACAGATTAAGTCTATATATGTATATACGTTTATATGTACATATATTTATATATAACGAAATCCAGTGCCATCATAAACATAGCATAATCGCGTACTGTCAGTGTTCAGTCCAATTTATTTAAATCCAGCTATGAACAGCTGCGTCAAAGTCGAGTTCTTCCTCAGCGGCACTGTATTATACTGGATTCAAGACAAGTCTACACGTAAAAAAAATAATCCCTCAAAAATTAAATCTGTTGTGCTTCACACGCACTTATACGAGTATCGAAATGCATTGTACACAAACGTAAACCTATTCTATGACAATCCAAAACAATAATGCAACCTACGGTTAATCCATACAATACACGGTACTGCACTGACCCCTACTGGTCTAAGTCTAAAATGCACATACACTGTTTTGCACAGTGCCACACAAATTAGCTGATCTGAGAGCAGTTTTTGCTTTTATGTTCATTGTTAAGCCCTGTGCTGTCCCCTGTGTTAACAGCAATAATATTTACAGTTATCCAAGAAATGTTAATATGAATTAAAGTTTAAGATGCGTGTGTTTGAAAACACTGTAAATCGGAGGAAAGACCACTTTTACAAAAATGGGGAGGTAATTCAAAGTCAAGGTTCTGGATGAGCTCTAGTAGAAATTGGATGCAGACATCCATTTTCTGTATCTGATTGTCCTATTCAGGGTCATGGGGGTCCAGAGCCTATCCTGGAAAGTACAGGTGCAAGGCCGGAAATAACCCAGGATGGGGCACCAACCCATAGCAGGACACGCGCACCATTCGCACCTACAGGCAATTTAGCAACTTAAATTCACCTTAGCATGTTTTTGGACTGTGGGGGGAAACTGATGGAAGCCTACGATGACAGAGCGAGAAGATGAAAAACGCGCTCGTGTCTAGCCAGAAGCGTGACGTAACTCTGCTAACCACTGCACAACCACACTGCCCTCTGGAGGCAAAACACATGAGTCTTATTTAACTAGTACATTATATACAGGTAACTGTAATCGATTTAATGAAGAATATTAAGTCTTAGGCTAATGTATCGATTTCCATGGTAATATTGGAGGCAAAAAGTCCCAGTTGATTAGTATATAGATCAGATAAATTATTATATATTTATTTTGGCAATGTTTTTTAGTATACATAAGTTATTGCTAAGCACTATGATTTATAATGACGTATTGTAAGTAGGTTAAAGGTTACTTATCAAATGTACGCAATGCGTGTGTTTATCAGGTGATATGTAGGATATTGCTCCTGGGTTTATTTCAATGGTCATATTTTCATGCTGATCCTTACTTATTTCCCTTCTTAGCGGACAGGACATATTTTGACTTATAAAATTAATAACATGCTATTAAAACTTGTTCTGGATCAGTTTTGCATTTTGCATGGGGGAAAATTATTAAGGAATAGTTTTGATGTCTCTCCAAGCAAAAGTAAACTTCAGGTAATCATTCATGAGAAGCAAATGTATAAATCGAGTGTTTACATTCTATAACAGGAGACCAGAGGGTAATTGTTTTAAAAGCAAAAACTACATATCAGCAGAAAGTACTTCTAATTTTTCATTATCGAATGCCAACAATTTTTTAAGGTTTAAGACAATTATTCACAGAAATACTTGTAATTTCTACTGACAGCTTTTACGACATTCCCCAATAATGTGCCAATAATCTAGACAATTCACCAAACATGAATTATATTCCTAGATATGCTTTATAACAATACATAATACATATTCTTTCACTAAAAACCATTTAATCCTAAAAAAAGAGAGAGCGATAGGAGACCAGCCGTCTAGGAAAATGTGAATCTGAATATTGTACTTTTGCAGTAACGTTCAGTCCCTGGAGCGCTGAACTTAAAGAGAAGAGGAATCCTGTTCGAAAGCTAGCGGAGATTCTGATGAGTTCTTCAAGCAAGTCCACCTCTGCAAGGAGGGGGGGGCAAACACCCATGAATGGGTACTGCCGCTTTCCCGCACATAACTACAAATCCTGCTCGACCATAGAGTACCACTCCCACTGAGATGCTATTTGACAGATACTGGTTGCCTGGCAGAGATACTAGTTAATGCCTGGCAGCTTATATTACATCATAGACGTACTCGCCTTTCTGCAGACGGAAGTGTGTCACAATCCAGAGTTACAGACAGCAGAGAATCTGGATGATAGTGAAACGTCACAAAAGTTAAAAGGGTTATTATACAGGCAGAAACAGAGACGTCACAAGCCATGTCCTACAAAACCGTTGCATAAAAACCTCTGTACAATAAAGTGACAGTGCGAGACTTAAACTGCAGAGAGATCTCGTCTTTGGGACAGCTTTCAGAGGGGACTGGTTACTTTTCGGGACAAAAAAAAAACAAGCGAGATCGAGGACATAAATAGTTTTTAATAAATTAATAAATACTGTGCCTCATAGCAAGGCAAAGAGAGGAGAGCAAAACCAAAAAGGAAACTACAAATCTAAATTACTGGCCATGACAATTTGTTACAGCCAGGATACTGGCAAACATTTAGAGTCAATGCTGCCCTGTACAGCTGCATTTTGAACAGCAGCGTTGGTTGCCTCGGAAACCACGACCTGGCTGCAGCCAGGTAGCCTCCAGTGAGCCATCCAACCAGTGTCACACCATTGCCCAGGATGCACCAACTAACCTGGCTCACCTGCTGCGGCAGCTTAGCTCAGTTGGAAGGCTGCAATGCTGCGGTTAACAGGAAGAGGGCGCCAAAGGGCTGCTTTAGACACACAGACGCTGTCTAGAAATATTTGTATCAGGTCACCCGTACCTTTCATACTGTCACAAACGTGACCTACTGATAAAATAATGATAATAATAAACCATACTATTGAAAAAGTCACTGTCATCCTGTATATCTTACTCGTCATAATAATCAAGTATACCATTATGTTCAGACTGAGTTTTCCTCAACCAGTTAGCAGCCTACAAAAAAAATCTAAATGCAAAATATAGTTGTGATGATTGCAGTAAGAAAGTTCCATCCATACAAAATTCTAAAATGTTTCAGTCCACTTCGAAGCAGGAGTTAGTGGAGAAAATGTCATCCTCCTGTGTGGTTTGACTCCTCAGAGACTCCTGCTTCCTGCACCCGCCATTCTCATTTTGCCCACCAGAGGGCGGACTTCTGGTCATATTGCACCGAGGATTAATCCCAGATCACTTAAAGTAACACAAATAAACACAACAGAAGATCCGCGTTGCCGGTACTTAGATGCGGGCAGCCATCCTCCTGGATTGGGGGGCGGGGCTGGAGAAGGGGGCGGCCCGTCGACCTTCAGATCAGAACCTCGCGACACATTGGCAGGTTGACGAAGATGAAGACGTTGAACTCGATGAGGATGGAAAAGCACAGGAAGACAGCGTACATCAGCATGCACATGATGCCCAGTCGACGGTCCAGGGTCCATTTGTTGAGGTGCACACCCAGAACCTGGGCAGAGAAGGGGGAGTGATGCTCTTCATCCTCTATCACTATGCACTAAATCTTTTTGCAGGCGTGCCATGCTGATTATTCACTAATAAAATCTATAACCACCATGCTGTTGAATTCTCAAATCTGATTGGTCAGATGGGGTGCCAGTTATTTTTCTTTGACTGGGAGTGTAGTGTCGGCCATGTGAATCGCAGTCAAAATATTTCATTCTAACTAATGTTAATTAAAATTCCAAATGTAAAACACAATTTAAAGTTAATGTAAAGTAATTATAAACGTTTACTCGTCGGTGGAAGAAAGTCGTTTTACTAATGAATGTGTTTTCATTTGTGAACGAGAAAAAAAATGTCTTTAGGTACAAAAGTGTAAGGCAAATGGGGGGTGACTGTGGTATAAGAGGGTCAATGCACTCTGAGCTGTGTATTATGTTCTTAAAGGAACTCTGCTGCCTGTCAGGCAGTCATTTACCTCTGCAGATATGTGTTGAAGAATGTATAACGCACGGCTTAGAGTACATTAACCCTTATGTAACTAACAGGCAGCAGGGTGAGTCAGTGAGCTGCGTTATCACCTCACAGCTTCGGGGCTGGGGGTTTAGGTCCCTGTGTGGGTGGAGCTTGCCTGTCCCCCCCTGCTTCCTCCCCCAGTCCAAAGACATGCAGTCAGGCTAACTGGTGTCTCTCGTTTCTAGTGTTTGGTCGTGTGTTTGAAGTTGCTGCCCTGCAATGGAATGGCGTCACATCCAGAGTGCATGCCTGCCAGGCGCTGTCTTTTTGCCTTGGCCCCAACTCCTGGTAAATCGCATTGCGCAGTATGTCGGCCCTGTTCTTAAGGTAACCGAGCAGCATTCGCCCGCAGGATGCCGCCCCCGACAGCCAGTGTGGGCCCTTTCTGTGCCACGTGGTGTCTGTACTCACGGTGAGGAAAACGGAGGCCAGCAGCAGGGCAACAGAGAAGATGAGTCCTTTGCTGTTCAGATGAATCTGCGAAGAATGAAAGGGAGGAATGTGTGCAGTAATGTATGCATATGATAGTGTTTCCCCATGCGGTCCTCAGGGACCTGCAGCAGTCCACATTTTTGTTCCTACCGAGAGCTGGGAGGGAGCAGAAATGTGGACTGTCTGGCAGTAAGCTGGGAGGGAGCAGAAATGTGGACTGTCTGGCAGAAAGCTGGGAGGGAGCAGAAATGTGGACTGTCTGGCAGTAAGCTGGGAGGGAGCAGAAATGTGGACTGTCTGGCAGTAAGCTGGGAGGGAGCAGAAATGTGGACTGTCTGGCAGTAAGCTGGGAGGGAGCAAAAACATGAATCGTCTGTGGATCCCCGAGGAGTGGATTTGGAAACACTGGCATTTAAATCCAACCTTTCAGGACCTTTAATTAGAACAGTAGGTTAGCCACAGAACTCTTAAAATAGCCACACTGACCTAAAACTGATCATTGTAAATTTAAATGTTTAGTAAGCAAATAAATGACATTATTAAATTTGGACTTATTTCGCCTTATGCTGCCTGGGATTGGCTCCAGGCCCCTGCTGACCCTGACCTGAATACACAGCTGGAAGGTGGATGGATGGAATTTCTATTCACATTTATTAAATAGCTTTTGGCTCAAGCGACTGGAAGCACAAAAACGCACAAAGTAAATGCAGCCTAAGAGAATGTTACACACAGTCATAGTAAGCAGCATCACTCAGTGCAGACCACTGGGGACATTACACAGTAAGATCACACAGAGTGACACGCGCAGTAATACGGGGTGTTAGAAATACAGAAACTATGCATATAAGTAGGCTATGAGTACATTTTTGCTAGCTATTCATTGGGGGGAGAAATCTGAAAAGAGCCAATGGAACTGTGCGGATGTCTTTCAGCTCTCTGCTGCCCCCAGTGGACCAGCAAAGCATTTACACGTCATCAGCAGCTCAGCTTTGAATAAGGAACTATAGTTATGGGAATGTTTGTTTTAAATGCATTGTGTGTTTAAAAGCACGACCTTTTGGTGAGATTGCGTGGCAGAGGGTTAGAGGGCGTGGGGACTGAAATGCCTTCCGTGTGTCTCATCTTTCAGACACCCTACACAGAAGGCTAATCTCTCAAGCAATCAGCTGCGTAAAGGTACAGGGGGCGGTGGCGTCATCAGACACTGTCACAAAGGGCGGGGGCGTGGGATCAAGGAGATGCAAACTGGGCTATGCTATCCCCATACAGTCTAGCCCAAGTTAGCAAGCGATTTAAATGGTCATAGTCAGAAGATATAAGCTTACACATAATCCTTTTGGGCCCTGAATTAAGCATTTTAAACAGAACATTAATGTTACATACAAGACATATGAACATTATCAAAATAACAAGGCAGGTATACTTTTTTTAGACAAAGAAGCATTAGTAGGAACCTACCACAAAATAAAACAGATGGCTTTAACTATATTTAACTAGAAGTTAAGTTAATAAGGTTCTATTCATATCCAAGGCCAGAGGTGAGTTGAGTATAGTCTGAGTACTCAGCTTTTTGGTTGAAATAAAATCTTGGTCTGAACTTTTACTCTATGGACCTGAACTACCCACCTTTGTCCAAAGCCTAAAGGTGTATCTGCCTCCTTTGGATATCGCTTTGCATAAAAGTGTCCAATAAATAACCATGATGTAAATGTAATGTGTTGCCACTAGAGGGCAGAGTTGAGCCAAGCTGCCGTACTGTGGTACTCACATAGGATCCATAGTCAACGGCCAAGGTTTGCAGTGCCCAGGGCAAGCCCAGCCCCATCAGGATGTCAAACACGTTGCTGCCAATGGAATTCGAGACGGCCATGTCACCAAGACCTTGGGGCAAGGAGTGGGGGGGGGGGGGGGGACCGCGTTAACACAGCACGCGTTACTGACAGAGGAGAAAAGTCGCAGTTCAAAAACCAGCTTGTCTTCTAGCAGGACTTCTGGAAAGAATATTTCATACCTGCGCGACAAAGTGAGCGTGAAGAGGTGCAGGTCGGGCAGGCCTTTTCCCTTCAGGCACCGTGCCCCCCCCCCCCCGCCCGCTAACACCCAGCATGCGAGCCACTTTGAAACCTTTGCACACTCTCTGATCTCGACGCCGCGACCGTGGGCGCCAGATAATTGTGGCGCGGTATGAAGCCGGAAAGTTGACTTTGAGAGGCGTGGAAGGGGGGGGGGGGGGGGGAGTCGACTGTCTGCAGCTGGAACAGGAGGAATGAGCAGTGTCAGCTGATAATTATTACTATACATTATCGTAATTATTATATATTACATAATCATAATAATAGTAATTGTTACCATTAACATTCACTGCAGTTGTAATCACAGTATTACATTATCAACAGGTGCAATAGCTACTAGGAGTCTGTGCTGTCGCTATCGCATGGTAACGTTGTGCAGTAAAAACAGACAAACTGGCAGATTCCTCTAAAATGGCCCGTGAAGTTACCCACAGCCTTTAACGTGAGTCCAAACCGAGGGTCTGTCGGTTTTTTTTTACGTGATCAATCCGCTTTTACTCGATGAAGCCCCTCTGCGGAGTCTCGTTTGGTTACGCCTTTAACTTGGGGGGGAGGACGCGTGTGTGTTATCCTCCATCAGGAGGCGCTGGTGGAGTCGTTAGCGGTGACGGGTCGTCTGCCGGGAAGGATGACGACTCCCTGGACGTCTGGGCTTGACACAGACGCCACAAGCGACAGAATTAAAGTGGCGGGTCATTTAAGTGTGGACCGCTTGTCTGTCGTCAGTCAGGAGTAAAAGTGCACAGGTCAGTCACTTTTTGAGCAGGGCCATCAATACCATCAGCAAACACGGACCTGACCTACTCAGCAGCGTGCGAGAGTGCAAGCGCGTGCAGACGCACGTGTCACCGGCAGTGACCGGCCTTCGAGCAGCCGACACCGTTTGGATGGATTTGGAATTTATGATGTTTTTAAACTTGAGCATATCTGCCGTTTCGTTTTGCTGAGCACCTCTGGACAAGTCATTGATTTTCACCAGACGTGGAAGAATGTATATATGTATCCTCATGTAGGATTTATATATTCCTATAATCTGCTCTGTTTCATGCCGCTCGGAGCCTTGGAACCAACATTTAAACTCCACTCATCTCTTACTGCAGGCAGAGCCTGGATGGTGGCTAACCCACAATAACAGTGAGAAATAGGTTGAGTTTTTGACTGTAAGTGGACATTAGACTGGGTGAGTAGACAGTCCTGGGATTGACATGGTCACATGCTCCAAATTAACCTAGCAATACCCTACCGCGCCCCTGACTACTAGCTATGTGACTTGGTCAACATGTCCCCTCCCCTAAAATACCTACTAGCAAGGAGGGAGAAGGAAATAGTTATGGGGAAAAAGACAGCACGTACACAGAGGCAAAGGAAAACAAAATGAAGAAAAAGTACAGGAAGACAAAGGAAAGAGATACGAGTAAGCAAAATAAACTATGATGAAAGCTACTGGGAGACAAAAGAACGATGCAGGTAACCAAAATGAATTGAAATGAAAAATACAGGAAGACAAAGGAAGGAGATAGAGCTAAACATAATGAACAAAAACAAAAACTACAGGAATACAGTGGAGATACATATAAACAAAATGAACAAAAATGAAAACTACGGGAAGACAAAGGAGATACAGGTAAACAAAATGAACAAACAAGAACTACAGGAAAGGAAAGGTAAACAAAATGAATGAAAAGAAGAACCACAGGAAGAAATAATAAAGAGATGCAAGCAAACAAAGAAAACAACAGTTACAAGAAGACAAAAAGAGAAATATGATACAGGATACAGTAGAAACAGACTGAAAGAAAACAAGAGCTATAGGAAGACAAAAGAAGAAGAAACAAAAGAAAATAAAACAACAAAAATCAAGGGGTAAAAACAGGTAACCCAAGTGAAAGAAAAACAATTACGGGGAAACAAAGAAACGAAACAGGTAAACACTCAGAGAAAACAAAAACTTCAGGGAGAAAGAGAAAGCAGGGGACCTTTTGGGCTGGGGATTAATTAGGAGGCGAGCAGCCCTTTGTATGGAAAAACACGTCTGGATGCATGGGACCATTTGCCATATGGGAAAATGTGCAAGCAGGAGCAGATAAGGAGGCGCACCGGTGATGACACGGGGGTCACATGACCCACGTTCCATTTCACCTCCGACACATTGGCTGTGATTTGCAGAAATTGGTTTAACCCAGAGTTCAACATACTACATGTAAAAATAAATACACACTGCAAGGTCAAAAATGCTTCTACATATGTTTGTATGTATATCTAAGCTGAAAATGTTTAACATTTTTAGTATAATGCATAACGCTTAATTAATTTAAAAAATATAATTTTTCATGAATCATTCCTTTGCGTCCAGTAAAACTGCTTTGTTTTAACCCATCAATATCGTCTAAAGTGCTCTTTTTTGCTACGTCGCTGACACTGGTAAATGCAGCCCTTTACGAAAAATAATATTTAATACCACGTTGTTAAAAGCGGCGCTGATACAAACGCATGCCCACGAGGCAAACCAATTGAATTTCATACTAACAGACTAATAAGGCATTGTGGGAATTCCCTGTCTTCCCTGCACTCGACGGCGTGGATCGCCGGCAGGCCCAGCGAAGATGTCCGCCTTCAGGCCATGCAGGGCAGCACTGCTCGTTGTATCTGACTACGTGCGTGAGAAATGGCACAGAGCTTGCGGGGTTGCCGCCCTCGGCATGGTTCACGTCCTCCAGGAGCTGGATAGGACCCACGTACCGGGAGCACGTGAAAACGATTTCCTGCTCCTAATGCGGCAGAGAAGGGAATTCCGAAAGGAACAACAGTGTGACAGCTCTCGGCACTCCGAAACACGGGAACGGCGTTCCGGAAAAATCCCGGCGCAGGCTCCGGGCAGCCAGGCCCGCGAAGATGGCGTCCAAGCCGGCTTCCTGAGCAGAGCATATTGATCCACTTACCCACGGCCTCAAAAACAAAACACATCCACCTCACTCTGGTATTGACTTTGGACACACAGGGGTAACCACAACCACATGTTAAGTTGCTCTAAACTAATTCATTCAGGAACACTTTGGTTTGTTGCAAGACCAAACTCCTGTATCTTTGATTAGGAAACGTGTCTGATTCCAATTAAATGGGCATTGTGTGTTTAAAAGCACGACCTTTTGGTGAGATTGCGTGGCAGAGGGTTAGAGGGCGTGGGGACTGAAATGCC
>JAODLC010000116.1:1303464-1318166 GCA_026781145.1 Hippopotamyrus pictus | reverse complement strand
GGGGTACCTTTCTTGAGCAACACTACGGTGGCATCACAGCCGGCCTCGTCAATGTCCGGGTTGCTGGTCATTCCATTGGCCAGGTTCACCGTGCTCCTCTTCCGCCTCTCAAAATAGCGGTGAGCGCGGGAGTTGAACCTGCAACGCACACACACACACAGAAACATGTATGCACACATATACACGCGCACACACATGCACACACAGGCCAGCAGTGACACAGATGAGAGGTTAGCGAGCCCCCCCCTCCCCACACTGGGTGGGAATGCAGGTGGAACATCTGTATATCTGATACGGTGGATACTTACTTCATGATCAGAATGTAAACCAGGTACATCACAATCAAGACCAGGGACTCCCACCTGCAACAGCAGACACCCCCCCCCCACCCCCGGTGAACACTCCTTCTGCAGTGTGCAAGACACAGTATGTCAGTCAGCCACGTCCCGGGGGTGAATGGAGGAGGAGGGGGGCTCATTGTCTTCAGGGACATTGCACACACCCTGGTCTGACAATACGGGACCATCTAAGGAGCCTGGCCCGGGACTGGACTGGCCAACTGGTACACGGAGCGCTTTCCCAGCAGGCCCATGGGTTACAGGGCTGGCAAAATGTATCATGGGTCACCCCAAAGTCCTGGGGCAAATTTTAATCTCCATCCCTAGCTACCCCCCCCCCCCCAAAGAAGCACAGACAAGCAAAGATCAACATCGTGCTCTCCTCAGCAACATGCCACAAGAGAAAGAACAGCTACGTACCAGGAGACCTTCTCATCGTGGATGAACTACAGAGGGAGACAGAGACAGAGAGCATTTATTACAGTGAAGCCCAGTCTAGTTTTTGCACTCTCACATCTTAATCCCCGCCCCAGTCTTCCAGCATGTCATTGACACTGCTCCATAGCAACAAGCGACACAAACAAGAGATCGTGAGGCGGGTGTGCCGGCCTAACGGCTCCAGCCCCGCCCCCAGCCCCGCCCCCAGCCCCGCCCCTGAAGCGACTCCCCACTCAGGCTCGTCACTGCCAACTCTGGCGTCGACTGGCAAGCTGTGGGCACACGAAGAACGGAGACCAAAAGCGGGAAAGATGAGAGAAGCAGACAGAGGAGGAAGAGTGAAGGATGTCAAGGGAGTGGGATGAGGGCAGATGACGTCAACGTCAACGGCCACCCCAGGGCATTCTGGGTAAAAACGGAATACCCAAAAAAGCAGGGACTACACCACCTGGCGCAGAGACATGACTTTGCAAAATATCACTATGAGTGTTTGTTTACTCACTTATTTTTATCCATATTTAACCCTGGCCAGGACTTTTATTCCTGTTACCTGAGTCAATGTCGGCCTATGTTAGGGATCGTCACCTTTTCCTCATTGCAGCATTGTCATTCATTGTTTTTTTGAAATGAATACCGGCTCACAGTTACCGGTCTGCTGTAGGCCAATGCGACCCACGGGACCTCAAAGACTATAGGGATTCTGCCTTGGCAAGAGCAGCAATGATTACAAAAGATGCCTTGACCCAGTCAACGGTTCTCCTGACTCTTTCCGCTGTCCCTCACTGTCTTAACAGTGTATGACTATTTAGCTTCTGCACTCAAGGTATTCCTGAAGATATGTTTTTTGACTCCCTTAAAAGAGGTTGACTGTGCAGTAGTACCAACCTGCCACTAGGGGGCAGAGGTGCACCAGAACTTGTGCATAGCAACAACTGGAACCAGTTGGGCTTAACCTACATAAAAGGAAAGAGACAGAATAATGATTTCACACAGCCCAGTAGACTGCTTTATCGTTGATCTGGAGTTGGGCATAATTCTGTTGTCAAATACCCTAATCAATTTCAGCAGTGTGATGGAGCAGTGTGATCCCAGACTTGGCTGAATAGTTATATTGACATTGGGCCCCAAAGCAAGGCCCTTAACCCCCCAGGAAACTGCTCCAGGGGCCCCAGATTAATGGCCTGACCCTGTGCTTGGGGAGTAACTAGTTACATGTAAAGGTGTTACGTAAACAAATTATAAAATATGTAATTGTAGTCCGTTACAGTTACTGAGAAAACAAGATGTAATTAAGTTACAGTTACTAATAAAAATATTAGTGATTACAATGGGGTTACATTCAAATATATTATTTTAGGTAATAAGCTTATATGTATAATATAACATTTATCTTGTTACTTTGCATCTTTTCACTGTTCAGAAATGCCTTCTTTGGCATATTAACAGACAATGCAGGTCAGCAAAGCTTCTAGAATTTTTCAGCTTTACTGCGCAGTTTAAAATATTTGGGGAAAAGTAATCAAAAAGTATTCAGATGTAATAAGTACTTTGATGAAGTAATCAAAATTGTTACATCACTTATTACATGTTTAACCAGGTAACAAACAGGTGATCAATATCCTATTTATTTTAGTAATTTAGTAGCCATCTTAACACATGTATGTGTTTGTATGTTTCAGTCAGAGTAAGATGGGACATGCAAAGAGAAATATCTGCATGTAAACAGATGCCACATAACATTTAATTACCGAGGCGTAATCTACAGTGATCACACATCTTCCTCTGGAATTATAAGGCAATATTTAATCTACGATCAGGCTGATGTGTTTTTATTTCAGGGATTGCAAACTGGATTCTCTGCCCCTATGCTGTACCGTGTTATGTGCATAGGATCCTGTCATTTGGCCCAGGGACAAAGCCAAATGCCCCCCCCACTCGCACACCTGCCTCAAGATACAGGACCTGCACAGCATCTGTGATGGATTAGCGCGGGGGCCAAGCGGGAGTCAGCCCCCAGTAACATGCAGAAAACTGCCCCCCCTCCAACCCGGTGACCTCATCTGTGTAGCAACCCCACAGCAGCTACAGGGACGCTTACGACAGCAATTACTGTCAAAATGATAACAGCGACAATAAAAATAATTACAGGACAAGAACCAAGAGTTATCTGTCCTCATTTGCAAGAATCAAATAGAATCCAGGAAGATCATTTGACGGAGACTGCCTATGTTAAATCACTCAGCATGACCCCATAATTATGACATAAGGAGCTACACCAAAGCAGCTTTTCCACTCCCACCTTCTTTATTTACCTGCTTCCGGAAGTTTCTCTTTGTGACATCACCTGCTTCGGATGATCGTACAGAAAGCGCTCTTTGAATGTCATTCATTACTGGGTACTAATTTCACTTAGTGCACAGTCGATGTCATGAAGCCTTTCGTGTTTGAGGTTTGGGATGTTCCTCGTGCACCTGGGACCACACAGCACTTCCAGTACGTAAGGCTAGGGGGCGGTCTTTAGGCCAAGTCCAGATCTGTGACCCACGGTCACACAAGGGTGGGAACATAAGTGATCTGTGATCGTTTTCTCGATATTCACTCTGGAGGATTATTTTATATATATATCCATTTTCCAAACACTCATCCACTGCAGTGTCATGGTGCATTATA
Organism: Hippopotamyrus pictus; assembly: GCA_026781145.1. Classification (NCBI taxonomy): domain Eukaryota; kingdom Metazoa; phylum Chordata; class Actinopteri; order Osteoglossiformes; family Mormyridae; genus Hippopotamyrus; species Hippopotamyrus pictus. The sequence continues at coordinate 1,314,720 of JAODLC010000116.1, read as the reverse complement.
TGTGTTTGTCAGAACGTCTTGGTTCACATCCAGGGAAACTTGGAGAGGGAGAGCTGCTATATTAAACTGTTCTGATGCTATCGTGAAAAGAATGAAGGTTTTCTGGGCTGGTGTTTACAGCTCGGCTAAACAAATGACCATGTAGGGCATGTTACGGGTAAAACATGTGTCCCTGCATGAAGAAATCCCGGCTGAACAAGCCAAGTCAAAGCAGGCCCCTCTGACCCAGTGTGTAAAACTCACACCAACATTTTCCTGTCATGGGTCACTTCAACATTCATATCTCAAGTTTCAAAAGGATATCAATTATACTTATATACTGTTTTTCGATTTACAAATTATTCCCTTTAAGGCACATATCCATCCATCCATCCATCCATCCATCCACACCTGCTTGTCCTGTTCAGGGCTGTGGGGGTCTGGACCCCCACCCATCACAGAGCGCACCTCAGCATTTCTTGGACAGTGGGGAGGGAGGGCAGACTGGAATATTTGGAAGAAACCCTACAATGTCACAGGGAGAACATGCAAACTCCACACCAATGGAGGCACTGCAGAGACTCAAACGCTGGTCTCAGAGGTGTGAAGCGACAGGCCTAACCAGTGTACTACCATGCTACCTAAACATATTATTACCAAGTAAAAAACTCATTTAAAAGATAAGAAGTTTTCTTTTTGGTTATATATGAGCAAATACCTATATTTTTCTGAAAGGCAATGGAAAAAAAATGCTTTCTGGTCCTTAATCAGTTATGATAACCGCAGCAAACCTGTTCATTTATGTTTACCTCCATTAATTTGCTATTTTCACGCTTCCACACTCTCTCCCTGGGAAAAGTGCACTCAAACAGCATATGTCGATGCGTTTCTGTGGCTCTCCTTGTCTTGAGGGTCCCATTAAAGAGCATAACTTGCTTAATCCTTACACCCCGAACAGGACTCCTGGAGGCCTTTTGCGGGCTCAGGATTTGACGACAGAACCCACCGCTGAACCACTCATCTGCAGCACAATCCCACGGGGTGACCAATCAGAACCGGCCGCCAAATCCCCCGGACACACGGTCGGGACTTTCTGTACGGGATGCCTTTGCCAGGGCTGATTAAACGGGCTGATTGAGTGAACGGGTGGCAGGCCCTTATGTGCCCGCTCTGCTGATTCGCCGGCCTGAAGAGGCCTGGCATGAGCATCCCGGCCCTTCAGTAATCAGGGAGGCAGCACGGCACAGTTGGCAAACGACCCTGTAAACAGCAGACATCACCGCACTAGGTACTGACTCTCTCTGCCACCGATATATTTAACCTGACAAATCACAAATCCTAAAATAAAAAGCTTTCCATCACAGTCAATACACTTAACTGTATCACTTGTAAACAGACTGCGAAGGACAGCTTTCCACTTTGTTAACATAATGACGGCAAAAATCAAGATGGATGTCATCCACCAACGAATCTCGAAATGCTAATGTAATGCTAAGATAATGTAATGCAAAGCTAATGTGAAGCTAAGCTAATGTAATGCTAAGCTAGCGTTTCAAATATATATCCTTGCTATTTTGAATTCTTCTAACCACCTTTGCTGCTGGAGCTAAACACGACATGCACTTGCTTATTAAAAATGTAATTAATCACACAACATCTGCGCACATTAAATGCCATATTGTCATGTGATTTGTTCGACGAGAAGATTACAATCAGCCACCAGCTACTTTCCCCTGTTACAGCGTTATAGGATACAGGGCTCTGTACATGTTATATGTCTGAATTGGCAGCCTCTTAAGGAAGGTTTGGCACCTATCCCAATCCATCACAGGGCAGAGATATACACATACAGTACTGTGCGAAAGTTTTAGCCAGTCAAAGAAAATGTTTAAAATATAGAATTAAACAGCATAGAAAATGTGTATTTTCTCAGAAAAAAAAATAATTTCACTTTAGAATATATATAAATAGTGAAGTAACACAATAAAAACGAATAAGAATTTCTTCTGTTCCCCGAAAGGGCACAGAATTCTTGTTGAATAGCTGAACACCACCTTGGATGGTTGAACACTGCTTTGGATAGATGAACATCACTTTAGATAGATGAACACCACCTTGGATGGCTGAACACCACCTTGGATAGCTGAACACCACCTTGGATGGCTGAACACCACCTTGGATGGCTGAACACCACCTTGGATAGATGAACATCACTTTAAATAAATGAACACCACCTTGGATGGCTGAACACCACCTTGGATGGCTGAACACTGCTTTAGATAGATGAACACCACCTTGGATGGCTGAACACCACCTTGGATGGCTGAACACTGCTTTAGATAGATGAACACCACCTTGGATGGCTGAACACCACCTTGGATGGCTGAACACCGCTTTGGTTCCCAAACCCCTCCTCAGGGGCACCTCAGCCATTCCATTGTTAAATTTCAACCAACAGCTCAGTTAATTAATTACTGCAATCAGTAAAGTAACTAGATGGAGTATTGGTCGGCCAAATATGGTGTGTTAGCGGTCAAGTCAACAAATGCATGGCTGTTTTAGATGGTTGCTGCAAATACTGCAGGAGAGGTTTCGTAACGCTTAAGCTGACACACTTTGACAGACATAATATCATAATTTTACACCAATATCAGGATCATTTAAACATTAATTCCTTTGACTGCCTGAAATGTTTGAAGAGCACTATACACACTCATACACTATGGGCAATTTTGACATGCGACCTTGTACTGGATAAAGGGCTGAAAAATGGATGGATGGATGGATGGATGGATGGATGGAGGATGGAAAGGGGGGATATCCCCAGCTGGTGAAGCAGTGATGGGATGACAGAAAAATGCACCCTGAGCCTCTTCAGGGGAACTTTACAGCGGCAGTTCTACCTTCAGCTCTTTGCCCATGTGACTCACTAGCACTCTGCACTGACACATAAACACCAACATGTGGATACAGTCTAGGTCTACTGACAGTGACAGGACAGTGGTTTTAATTTTGGTTATTATATTTCAAGATAAGCCCATTGAACAGCACATTGCAACTGTAACTCATTCAAGTCAAGAGAAGTTATATGTCATACAGAGATGTTTCCCAGATTAGCTCCAGGTGTTTGAAAGGGCAACAGATTTTAAATGCCTCAGGTCCTAAAAAAAGATTGGATCTAGTGTGTCTGAGGGATGCAGGGCAGGTCCGTAGGGCGAGTTAACAAGGGAGGGACACGCAGACGGAGAGCGGAGACGGCGGTGTGAAAGAGGAGGCGTCAGAGGGAACACTCACCGCGATGAGGGCCGCCACGGACAGCGTGTAGAAGGCGGAGTCCCGCATCAGCGTCCACTTGGAGAGTCGCACGGCCTGGCGGGGGCCACGGGGGACAAGGAGAGGCCACAAGGTCTTAAGAGGCCATCTTACCCCCAAAGGCTTCCTATGGTGTCTGTTTTATAATAGGGGTTCCCAATAGGCTAAACTGCTAAAATGTAGCCTCCCAAAAATTTTATAAAACATCAACATCGACTTTATGATTCTGTGTAAAGACACGGGGCCTGCATTAGGCTGTCCTGTAGCTCTGGTCATTCTTGGCAAAGCGAAAGACTAAACAACAGTAAAAACAAGTAACCCCATCATATGACACAGGAAGGTAAAAACAGGCTCTCTCTGAACTAATGGGTACAAATTCCACCTGCAAGAATCCCCATTAAAACAGGGAGATCTGACATCACACCTGGCCCAGGTAGCTGTCAAACTCGGGGCCAGACTCAAGGCGCTGCTTTTGACTGTTAACGAGGCCCTTAGCAGGCTTACTGAAGCGTACCTCAGTAGGCCCGAAATCCCCCTGTAACCTCTGGGGTATTTCCAATGAGAAAACTCAGCCTGTTTCCAACCTGAACCTGACACAGGCATGCTGGAGTTTGGGCAGGCGTCGATCCTCCGAAGCATGTATGAAGGTGACTTCTGTTATCAGCTATAAGCGATACTGAGTCGCTACGTAAGACGGAGCATTAGCATCTGCGCTTTTGGTTAGCATTAGCGGCTGGCTGTGCCCCCGCCAATCAAAGCACTTAATAACTAAAGAGAGCTACATTTCCATGGCCCCCCAGTTCTGCTTACCCAGCACAGGGCAAAATACTACGCCACGCTGTCGCTTATTTGCCGCTGAGATTACAGCGTGCTGCACTTAATAGAGTCTTAAAATTTCCACTTACATGGGCCTCTGCTCTAATCCCACCTAATCTCTCTCTCTGGACCATGCCCCCCCCCCTCTCCACCCCCCACTGTGGCATTTCCACCAGGCGGACATCAAGTCAAGAGCCAGATAGCAGCATTCTGTCCAGCATCTGCTGACAGCTGGAATTCCAATCACTCTCGTTTCCTTGGAAACCATCACTGTCTCACCGGCAGCCAGTCTGCATCCAAACAAGCGGCTCCAAAGTTTCCGCTGGTCTGTGCAGCCTCGGCCTGGGGTGCACCCCCACAAATGTACGCCAACTCAAAATCTGTATGCGTGTCGACCGAATGCCCGTTAAATATCAAGATATTGGCAATGCTCTGATGTGTCAGTCTCGACCGATACTGCCAGCCAATATTTAACTTTAATAATATTAAAAGTTACCACCTAATGACACGACTACTAAAATAACGAAGATGATCGCGTAGGACAATGTTACCTCATTCTGCTCAGTTTCACTGCCGCCCCCCACCCAGATTGGACAGTCATGAAGTCCTGGGCAGGAAACCCCCTTTTTCTCCCCTATGGGCCCTGACCTTGATTGGTCCCCCCCCCTCCATCACCGCCCCCTCCTCGTTCCCCCTGTCCATCATCCTCCTACACCCCAGACCGTGGCTCTCAGTGGGGGTGCCTTTAAATCCCCTCTGCTTTTCATTTCACGCAATCACTTCTGTCGCAATCTAGGAAGTGCTCCGCGCAAATTACCCTCTGAATGCCGCCTGATTGTTTATAATTGCCGGGGTGATATTTATACAGCACGCTGAAGCGCTGCTTCACTCACGCTCCGCTCGGGCGCGTGGTGATGGAACGCCATCCCATCGGAGAGACGGGTTTGGGCTCGGTGCGAGCGCAGTGATACCACCATGGCCCTAAATCTCCCCTAAGTGCCCAAACAGTAATCAAGTACCCACTTTCCCCACTCTCAGTTCCCCTATTATGCAAAGCCTCCTCTGCATTCATGTGATCCGCATTATTATTAATACAAAAATGGTGGCCCTTTACGGCTCTTAAATAAATCATAAAGAAACCCTAATAGTATTAGAGCAGTTTAATATACTTCTGGCAGGCCCTCAGTCCTTACATAATGTGTAATCTGTATTCAATTACTACTTTGAATCCATTTTGGTCAGCTTATCGCTGACTCTTTGCATATGGAGTACAGCCTGAAGGATGCCATCTGAGTTATCTTATTTATTCAGAGGCTTAGCCTTTCGTATACGGCGCAAGGCTCCCGAGACCCGAGGCCAATGCAAGCCAGGCGCAGGGAATAAACCAGAACGAAGTAATAATCCAGTGAGGCAGCGTACCCGGGGAAGATGGAGAGATGCTGAAAATGCTCATGAGAGTTTTATATACACAATAATGTTCTGAGGGCAGAAATAAAAATGGTTGGTTCAGAGGGATAACCAGTCAGATCGTACAGGAGGTGGGTCCAAACAACTGGAGGAGGTAGAACAAACCAATCAGATATCTTAGTCCCGCCTCTTCTAGTTGCTTGGGCCCTCCTCCTCTACAATCTGATTAGTTATCTCTCTGAACCAATCATTTTTCTTTCTGCCCTTAGAAAATTTTGTTGTAAGTAAAACTCCCACGAGCACTGAAAACACCTGCGTCGGTGTTGAGGTTGCGGGGATGCAGGTCACAGCAACCAGACCAGAAAGGAGACACCAGTGTGTGTGATCCATAAAGAGGACCAGGAATCATGGATCTATCCTCCACTAACCCTACTCCAGATCAGGGAATTTACCAGGCTGGTTCATTGGGTCTGTTTGCTAGCCATCCCACGGTATGCAACCTGCATCTTGGTGGGGATCAGGACACTGACTTAGATGTTACAGGCTAAGTATTAGGACCCAATGCGTCTAATGGGTGCTTGTCTGAGCTGACACGTGGATTTCGAGAGGGATTTCATTAAATTTGTCCCAGGCAGTATGAGAAGTGTCTGTATCAAACCTCCAAATGCCACATTACACGAGAGAATTCAAACAGGAAGACAAAATAAAGATGGAAAAAAAGAAGCTATTAAGTTTTGTAAACCAGACTGGCTTTAAGGCAACAATGACAAAGATGCTATGACCTCACGTCAAAGGAATCCTTTTGTCAAGTTGACCTGTCAAGCCCTGCAGCATCCAAAGTCTAATTTTGGGGGGTGGGTCTAGGCTCTGATGAGCAAGCAGTTTGAGGGAGGGAGGAGCCACAATACATCTAACATATCTCTGAGAGGTCTCCGATGCCTCCCATCCAATACCTCCGGTGAAGCGTGGAGTTACATTCCTCCTACTCCCACTTGGCAATGAATGCAAGGCTTTAGCATGACTCTATAAGCTCGGTGCCAAAGATGGCTGTCTTACCTGGCCTGCGAACATGCCACACACCCCAATGATACAGAGGACGTTGAAGACTGCCGAGCCCACGATGGTTCCCACGCCAACGTCACCCTTGGTGATGAAAACACCTACGGAGAGGACATCAGGGTAGGTTCAAAACCTTGCTGTACACATGATGTTCTCCCACATCTACACGAGCAGGACAGCAGACACTTTGTACGGTTTTGGTAAATAATAATCCGGATTAACAGGAGCACATTAGCTTAAAGTGTATGATTTACTATGTGGCTGCTTCGTTGAATTATCCTACAGAGCTGTGAAGAGGTTCAATGTTGTGTAAGCATCATCTTCATGCCGTATCAGCCTCTGGGAGCGAAGTTAGCTGTTCTCATCGGCATGCTAACGTCGCTAATGCTAAAGTAGCAGTGGAAGATTGTCACCGATGACGGAGGTGAAGAGCTCGGGGGCGGAGCTGCCGGCGGCCATAAAGGTGGCCCCCGCCACATCCTCGCTGAGGTGCAGGCGCTGTGGGTGGAGATGCGGGAAGAGTATCAGAGCAGCCGTGCAGGGTGTCGGTGCTACGCTGCGCAGTTGCTAGCACCGCTAACCGAAATGGATGTCTCTCCAAAAGTGTGAGAAGATGGCTGCTCTGTAATGAACCCTCGCGACACCCAGCTCCAATCCAGACAACCGCTTGTGCATGCTGCTTTCCCCCCCCCTCACTCTCAGCTGTTAATTAATTCAAGTTGATTGAGCCATTGCTTTAATTAATCCACGATTCCAAACACATTAAACCGACCGAGTTTCATTAGTCGACGGCCAGCGGTAATTTTTCATCCGCGTTGAAACAATTTGCCGTCAGCTGAGGAGTGACCTACCTGCCATAATGGTGAAATTATGTTTGCGCAAAATAAATCAACGCAAAAATTAATATAGATCGATTCATCTTTGGCTCCTTAATTGTTCGTGGGCTGGGAATGATTGTGTGATCACTGATTAAGTGGAGGAATGAACATTCGTCTATCTATATCTTTTCAGTGGAGAAACAAAGTCCCCGGACTTCCTAACGAGCTCGCTGACAGCTGGTGGTTAATTGAAGTGCAGACAGCTGTTTGTTGTAGATTAGCCGTTCCAATGGCACTAGTTCTCCCAGCATGCAACACTTCCCTTTAGCGTGGTGATTAAGCAGTCCTGACGACCAGATAGCAGCAGACCGTGAGCCAATCGGCCCCCACTTTGTTAAGCTGCAGTGAAGGTGCCAGCTCCGGGTTCAATTTACCTCGCTGATCTTCTCCAGGGAGGGAACGAAGTAGTCATCGCAGACCAGTGCCAGGGCGTAGAACATGTACATGGCCTGGGGAGGGGGGAGAGCAGCGTAGGTGAGCCGCACACATGGGAAAAGGCATTATGGGTAAGGGGAACGTTAGCAAGCGTGAAACATGACAGGCTCATGGAGGTGGGGGTGGAGCCTATGTTAGGATGAGATAACTGTCCACTGCAGGGAATGTATGCTTTTATACCATCCATCCATCCATTTTCTGCACCCACGAGTCAGGTTCATGGGGGGTCCAGAGCCTATCCTGGAAGCTATGGGCACAAAGTAGGCAATAACCCAGGATGGGGTGCCAACCAATGTCAGGGCACATACGCCATACCCATCTACAGGGAGGTTGACAGCTCCAATGCACCTTAGCGGGTTTTATGGATGATGGGGGTGAAACCTTCACAGCACAGGGAGAACATGCAAACTGCACAACACATGGGGGGGGGGTACACAGTGGGGGTGGTTGAAGTGGCTCCCCATTGCTTCCATAAAGTTCTTTGGGTGTACATTTGCCCCAACAATGTAATATATACATAACTGCTAGAGGAGGTTACTTTGAAGAATCAAACGTATGATTCACGCATTTTCTTGCCAATAAAGGTACTGAAATGGTGGACATACTGTAAATGTATTTGTTAGCAAAGGATATTGAGTGAATTTCTGTTAAGTGAGTAACAAGCAAAAGTAGAAAATGTCAGTGTGTGCAAAAGGCTTATGCTGGTACAAGTAAGTCAATGTGCACTGGGACCAAACGTTCATCACATCTAGTCAAACTGTCAGACCATCTGTATGTACAGGAGTCTGAGAGGACCGGTCATGTGACCAGTGTAAAAAATTCAGCCGAGTGTTTTTGTTGTCAGCCTGTGCATTGGCTCTTTGAATTGCAGTTCTATTTGCAATGTGACGTTACGGTCAAGCCCAGGCAGAGCAGCAGATGGCCCCGGGGCCCAGGGTGCGACCCTGCATAGGGCCCACAAGCAAGAGCCTTTAGTCATGTTAGTTCGCCCCTAACTGGGACCTCTCCCTGCCACAGGAGGGGATGAGTGGCCACAGCCGTCATTCAGAAACCCCCCCAACTGGCTAGTATGGTATAAGCCACCACGACCATCTGCTCTGACAGACATTCAGCGATGGCGAGCGGGAAGGAGCAGACTGAGCACGCTCAGAACATCACATGGTCTGACGCTCACGGGGAGGTCGGGCTGCACCCTGAGCGCCCCCTGCAGTGACCTACGTCGGTCATCAGTAGGCGCACTGGCTCTGCCGAGCTGGCTGGCCGCTTTGCTCCGGCACCCGGGTTCCTGCAGGACCCCAGAAGCCACCCAGCTGCTCGGTGCCCCATTAACATGTTTCTGAATTACGACGTTCAAAGCGTGGCGTTTACATAACAAAATGCGTCGCCGTGCCGACCGGAGGAGGGCCTGGTGCACAACAAATGCGGCTGCCTGTCCCTATTAAACAGCCTGCAGAAGAAGGTCGGCTTTGAGCCCGGAGAGGAGCGGGACCCAATGAGATAGTGGGATACATCCTTGACCACCTCTAACAGACGATGTGATTGGATCAGGCATTAGAGAGGCGTATGCTTTCTTTTACAACTTATGTCCCTGCATTCAGGAAATTAGTTTAGACATAATAAAAAAGTAAATATCGTGTATTGTTATTCTGTTGCTTGGCAGACTGAGTAATTTGGACGGGCTTTGTCACATAGTGTTGGTACACTAGTAGGGATCCTCACAGCCCTGCAGGTCCTGTAATGTCCTGGGGCAGCTGCAGGGTGCAGGCTGGGCTGTCATTCATGACGTATTATATTATGCTGTAGTTCAACTGTGCCAAGCTCTTCCATTAATGCCAGCAGAAAATGCAGTCACCTAACTACAGGCACTAAAGCACTGAAATGCACTAAACCCTGCCATACGTTTGTCTGCTTGCATTATCGGGATTCCAAAAAGTTTTCCCCAAATTGTTACCAGCGTCGCTGAATTCTCCCTGGCAGCGCCGGGTCCTAATTCTCCGACGTCGGTCAAGGTTTCCTTCCCTTTCGAATCTTTTTTTATGAAACTTTATTTGCCATCTGCACAAGTACAGGTAGATTTGAATGCTTCTTCTCACATATCCCATATTGGTCTCCATTTATGAGACACACACATACACACACACACACACACACACACACAGAGCTGAGAGCAAAGCTTGGGGTCCCAGCACAGGGTCAGGCCATTTTGTGAGGTTAAGGGTCTCGCCCAAGTGCCTAACAGTTATGTGACTGTTCAGCTGAGGAATTGATTCAAACCGGCAATCTTTTGATCAGAGGCAAAAAGGCCAAAGCAGTGACCCACACACCACCCACAAAGGGAGTCAGCCAGGAGGTCAGAGGTTTTGTACAAGACCCCCCCAAACCTCACACCCCCTGACCTAATGCCACATGATGGCTGCCCCATGACTCTATTTCAGCACTTCAGAAAAAAAATTACTGAAAATGGAAACATTAAAAAAAAAAAAAACACTGACAAGGTTTTTGCTGTTTTGTTGTTGAGTGGGTGTCTGCTGCTCTTACCTCCTTCCTGTCACTGACTGTCAGGGGGGTGTCCTGTCTGCCTCTGTCTGCCTCTGTCTGCCTCTGTCTGCACAGCAGCGCCCCCTACATCCCACCTCGCTGACTCCACATGCCGCCTTCTGCTTAACCACGAAGCTCCGCAGCTGTTTCCTTAGTGACGGTTACCAGCAAACTATGTTTTCTTTACCCTATTAAATTATTTTTATCCTACAGAAAACATAAAACTGTCGAACCCTGCAGAAATTTTACTTTAAATTTCATGATGCATGCAACTAAAATACTGACACTGGGTGTAATCCAAAGGCACTTTAAAAATCACAGTTTTTTTAACCTATTAAACAGTTTAGAACTTACAAATGGAGCTAATCAGACTGGAAATATTACATCCTGCACGAATTATGCATATTTGGGTTACAGGCTACATTATTTTTACACTCTTTCTCCTTGAGCTACTTTTTCTATGAGGACCTAAGTATCTGAAGATGAGTACCTTAGCTACCAGCTCTCTTTGCAGGAGCGACATGAGATATTTATGTATTAATGTTATAAAGAAATATTCACACATATAAACCCAAGCCAATACTGCACAACCTCTTTGTTAGACACACTGTATTGCACTCAGGCTCCGCCTGGCACATATCATGCCATAATCCTTCCGTGGCAGAACCTTCCCCAGTTCCACCACTGCAGTCAAGTCCCCTGGGGGCCTCCAACTCCAGTCCCGGAGATCTACTGTCCAGTAGGTTTCTAATAGGTATCCTACCTGGCTTCTGATGAGCCACACCTGTTCTCAGGTAAATACCAGGAGCAGGTGTGGCTCATCAGAAGCCAA
>JAODLC010000116.1:1280463-1292842 GCA_026781145.1 Hippopotamyrus pictus | reverse complement strand
ACAACTGTGTGCACCCTATTATTAATGTAGATGTGTATTTCAGTAATAAACTTAAGTAGGAGAGTTTCAGTTACCAGTATTTATATCAAAATATGGATCCCATGTCTGCAAAACTAATATTTTAAATGAAATATTGATAGCTAATCGATATCGAATCGAATCAAATCGAAATCGAAATCGAATTGAAACCATAAAAATAAGAATCGAATCGAATCGCCGAATTGGTCACAATACCCAGCCCTAATATTCATATTCAACGTTCACATGACATTCCTTTCCTGCTTCATATTACATTTTTCCTGATTTAGCCATTTGGGCCAAAGAGACGTAAGTTTTGTGAAACCACTCTGCTGATCCTGGGATGTGAACCAGCAACCATCTGATGGAGGATACAGAGTCCTAACCGGCGGAGTCGTAGACTACCCACACAGACACATGAGTGTCAGTATATCATTTGAATTCTCTATCTTACAAAGTCCTATCATTCCCTTCAGCGTGGCCCTGTCCATCCCAGGATAGACCCAGCACTGGATGAGCAGTTATGGGAAATAAAGAGAAGCCAATAACATTATATAAACAGCACAAATGAAACACGATTTCCATACAGGAAGTGAATCAGCTGAGATGGGCAAAGGGAATCCAACCTTTAGGCATGAAATCATTTCAGGGGGAAGGTTTGAACTCCGGAAGCAGGCAGTGACATTTCAGTGACATTTTTGGGATAACGTGTTACTGTGAGGATGAGGGAGAAAAGCGAACGCAGTAGAGTGGTATCCTACTGGCTTTGGCTGGCTATCGCGCTCTGTTACACAGCGTTAAGGACACACCCCTTTTAGACATGATGTCATACAACGCACTTTTTTTGTAGATGATATCCAAGAAGCAACTTATCCAAAAGTCCTTTGCATTATCCTTCAATTCTAATGTTAGAAGGTAAAATTAGAAAACATCCTGATGCAAAAACATGTTAGGAAACCGTGAATAAAATCTGTAAAAAATGCTGAAATAGTCTCTACTCTTTTTCACTTTCATATACGAGACAGACCTCCTCACACACGAGGACAGCAGCCTAAAATGGAACAGACTCGTGATCACGAGGCTGTAAGATCAAAAGGCCATTTAGAGGTACCTCTAAGAATCACATTTACAGGGACAGTGAGAATCCCAGGTCCTGCTACCCTTTTACTTTAACGCCTTTAGTGAACAAGACAGTTCATTCCATAGAATAATCTGAGGGTGATATTTTAATCAACATTCAGTGCATATCTGAATTTAAATATACACCTTAATAACAGACAGTATCTTAGGTGAGACGGACCATGACAGGATTGGTGCATATTAAATGCAAGTATATTTTCTTAGGTATTTATTCATCATATGAAATGAAAACATTCTATTGTTTTAATTTAAATGGTTGCACCACTGTCTGTATGATTAATGCATCCATCTTCCAACTACATAGCTAGTCCCAGAGCCTGGAGCTCAGCCCAGGCAGCACAGGGCAAGGGAGAGACTGCCAGTCTATTGTAGGGCACCCACTCATACAATGGACCATTTAAAGTTGCCAATTCGCCTCAGAGAATGCTTTTGGATTGCCTGAGGAAACACACATGACGCAGGGGACACATGCACAGTCCACACACAGGCGAGAGCCAGCAGTGCTACCTGAAAACAAATCTATAGTGCGTGTGAGATTCTCCGAAACGTTGCTCTATTTTGATAGCTAGGTAATGACAAGAGGGTTAGAAAACTCCGTATAAAACAACCATGAGAGTCTGCACACTGACATCTGTTTCCTGGATAATCCCTAGGGCACCTGAGACTAAGGGCTCTGCTCAGGGGCCTAACAGCGGAATCACTGTGCCGACACTGGGATTCGGACCAACAACCTTCCGATCGCAATCGTAGCTTCCTAACTTGGTGTGCCACACATCACCAACACAATGCCAAGTTGATTCCAGAAGAGGAGGATCATGAGATCTATATCCCATCATACAGAGGACTCAGAGGCTTTGGATTAATGGAGTTATTTTCGAGTTTCAATCCTCTTTAATTCCGCCCAGTGATTTCTATACCTCCGTTCCAGGGCCCACAGGCTTGTTCGCGTTTATGAACACCTTGTTTTTCAGTTATGTCTAATGACTACAGACAGAGATTCATGTGTGAAGGAGGTTCATGTGTGTAAAGCTCCCCGCCTGTGAAGAGTAACAGCTCATTATGCCGTGGATGATTAATCAGAGAGGGCTTCGGCGGGGCTCTGAACTGTGTGATTTAGGCGAATAAAGACGACAGGGTGTGAAGTCGCCACTCGGCTCTATGCAGAAGGCAGGAATGGCTGGAAAGGGCCGCATAGTAAAGGAAAGTACAAGCAAAAAGATATCTGGCCTCTTTATAGGCGTTTGAAACAATTGAGAGAAGGTGTTAATAAAGTGAAGCTGAAGCAAGAACCCTAAAAACAGTATGAGGATGAAGTTTTGGTGAGATTTACCTAGCCTAAGGGTACAACAGCATGCCCATCCCCCCTCACAAAGTACCAGACTAAAGCCATTTGAGGCCTGAGGCTAGCTTCACCACCGGCGCCCACCCCCGTCTGGGACATAGTGAAATCGGCTTGCACGTTCAGTGTCTTCCCAGGTGATAGTGCTCTAGGTGGCCGTCAATGTCGCTCAGTGGGTTGACTGGCCCTGCGGTCCCGTGACCATGAGTCCGAGGCCTTAATCACCAAGGTTCTGGCTCCCCACAGCACAGTTTGCTGTGTTTGGTACCAGAATAAACAAACAATAAAATATGCTAATGTAATAAAACTCTCAGAGGCACGCTTAGCCACAAACGGACCCCTGATGCCACGCATGCAGTTAGACCCTGAACGCAGAGGGAGTTAAATTTCTGCTGGTCCGGGGGCTGGATGGAGCAGGTCCACCCGCGAGACAGAAGCGTCGCTGCTTACGTAACGCTCAGATTGTTACATGATCGTTGGAAAGTGACCGGGCCCTGTTCTACACCATTAAAGGCCCGGGGGGGGGGGGGGGCTGCTGTTCTCAGGAACACAAGTCGAACCCACTCCCGTGAACGCCAGACGGACACTGCCCCACAGCTGGTAGCGGGAAGCACTCTCTTTGAAAGGACAGCGGTAACACACGGCGATAGCGACATCACACTGACACATGGACCGCTTTAGCTACCATTCTGTCAGGATTATCTGATAATTTAGCAAAAAGAAGATCTACCTAATCCTAATGGTGCTCAGATTAGACAAGGCAAGCCTTCCGGCGTACCTGGTTACTGCCTGGAACACATGGTCGCAGAACTTATTACCCATAATTCCTGCAGTTCTGTATCATCTTTAGTATAAACTACAGTCAAAATCTTACAGCTATTCTTGTCAGGTAAAAGCCCTCCAGTGGTAGATGTCGCAGAGACCTTAATGTCTGATTTCCACAAACCTGATTTAAGGTTAAAAGTAAAGTAAACAAACAAATAAATAAAATCATACTGGCCCCATATCTTTCTATTTTGCTTTATTTATCAGGTTCTTTCTCCTCCAAGAAAAGGTGCTGAAATCTGTGTACTTGTCATTTAATGACTAACCCCATTCTGATATTATGTGGTGCTAGACCTTCTCTGGTGCATTATACATTTCTGACTCATAAATAATGAATTACCATATTGTTTTGCGAACCGTCTTCTGGGACACCGTACGACGCTTGACTCGGGTTTGCGTACCTGTGTCGCTCAGAAGTCGCGAGACGCTCCCCTCTTTCTCAAAGCGGCGCCGTACCGCCAGGCCTCCTTCACTCGAGGCGAGCACAGATCACCTGTCGCCAGCAGCACAGTAATTAGCTGTGCCAGTTACGGGGTCCTGCAGGTCCCTGGCCGCGCAGAGAGGGCTCAGGCTGCCGTGCAGAGACTCCGCCCCTTGGCCCTGAGCACGTGAGATGGCACGGCGAGGAAGAGCGGGAGCGACTGAGGAAGGGCCTCACTCATCACGTACCCCACGTGTGTGGAGAACTCGCTCAGTTTTCCCCTCTCATTTAGTTTCTCTTTACCGTAATGTTAGCATGCCATGGGGCTGGGGGGTGGGGTGGGGGGGCTGTGAATTTGAATTATTCTGTATAGAAGATGCAGGAATGCGTCACGATACACCCGTTTATAGCGCCTTGGGGCGACTCTGTGGTGAAAGGCGCTATATAAAGAAATTGAATTTAACTGAATAAGAAGCAAAAGCTTGAGTTATTATAAAATTGGTTTATATATCCATCCATCCATCCATCCATCCTCCATCTACATACCCTAGACAGAGTGGCAGAGGCAGGGACCAAGCTGATTCCAGGCAGCACCAGAAAGGGGAACCTTAAACTGGATGGCCATCCTTTGCAGGGCACACTTTAGAGCTGCAGAGTTCGAACTTCTCCCATCCGTGAAGCCACCACTCGCTTATGCATAATTACTGAAATCATATTCCTAAGCTAGAAACATCCTACCCAGGGCTCTGGGAGCCTGTATTGGACAAGGGGCTATGGAAGATGAATGGACGTTTGCAAATTTAATTTCACTTTAAATGTAAAATGTTACTACTCTAATTTAGAACTATTTCATTACTTAAATAATGGATGCATGTTACACGACGGCGCAAAATTGTTGTCTTAATATTCTACCCGGTGAACGGTCCAGTTCAGTCCCCTGGTGAAAGTTAGCACAATTAACTAGCAGCCCAAAGGGCGAGAAGGCTGCAGCTTAACACGCCCACTCTGCCTTGCTGGGTGGCCCCCCCACGGCGCTCTCCCGCCAAGCGCACCGCTGCCCGTGGTGACAGACGGCTCTCCTCAGCGCCGCAGGACCCTTCCTGTGAGACAGGCAGCCACGCCTTCCCAGGGGCACCAGGAATGTACAGTTGGGTTCATTTATTTTCCGCAAGTGACAGCTGGGGGGGTCTGTTATTCAAAGTGTCAGGCATTTGCTTGCAGGATGCTGAGGGGCGGGGCCATGGCACTTCACGGCTCCGCCCCCCCCTTCCCAATTACATGGAGATGAAGCACTCAGCTGTTATAACTACATCTAAGCAGTCAACCTTCGCCGAAATGATGTGTCAGTCGTGCCGGAGGCCCACACACACATGCGCGTACGCATATGCACACACACAAACGAGACCTGAGACGCAGCAAGCTACAGCCAGGGCGGGGGGGCGCTAGAGATTTCGGGCTCCATGAAAATATATCATATTTGGCCCCCAACCCAGACCAATTCGATTATGTTTGAAATTTTCTAGAATCGTGTTAACTTTCCCATCTTTTACGGCACCTCTGACTACATCAGGACCAGAAGGGTATACAGGGGCTGGGCCACTGGGCCACTGGTCAGCGCTGGAAACTGATTGGCCCCCAACCTGTTACTCATCGATTCAAAACATATCATTGGCTAATAATAAAGTCGCCCCCTATGATGCCCCCCTCCACTTAAAAAAGTCCTAGAATCACCCCTGAGCAGTACCCACAATGCACCAAGCTGCCTTTCACAAATACACACGAAAAATACAAAGAAAAAAAGAGGAGATCAAACAGAGGAGTGACAAGCTGAGAGCATGAAATAGTATGTTTCCAGTAGGAATTGCAATTGCTGCCATTTGTGCTGTGGGGGCGCTGTAGTCGCCCCCCCCCACCCCCCCCGTACCCGGCACCGCCACTCCTGACATCCGCCTACAGCCTCAGCAATCACACACCTCCTTCCAAGCCCCAATCCCCAGCTGCCTGCTACCCAACCAGCACCCCTTAAGGCAACCCCCCCCCCATCCCATGTGGGGCTCAGGCCCAGGATCACACACACAGCTGGGGAAGAGTACAGGGACAGCACGTTCACCTCATCCCACCACACATCATCGGGGGGGGGGGGGGGCTTCTTCTTCAACAGGGGGGGAGAACCAAACTTTGAACACTTACATATGTAACTGATGTTCAAAATGGCCATTTTCATAAAGAAATCATGTTAATCTCTTTCGGGGTTACCTTAAGTAAGGGTGATGTTTCGACGACACGCACAGCTGTGGAGGTGACAAACCACCCAGTGCACATCGTGGAGTATGTTTCTAATGTCTACTGTGGGACTCGTGGTACATTAACCTGCTTATAGCAAAGTTACTACACATTTGGTTTACAGGTACTGAAAGACCTAAAGACAAAATGTTCACGTTTACTAGCTGAAAATGCAATTAGTAACAGAATTACTTTCTTCCATCATTTCCGTTGCGTCTGTGTTCCTTTTTAATATTGTTCTACATCTGGAATTTCACGTAATGTGAGAATTAAAGATTATCATAGCACGTTGTTTTCCTAATGCAATTACCTAAGGTGGCATTACACGTGTGGTTATAGAAGATTAATCAACACCCTTCTGAGAAGATCCGAGAATTTAACAGTGCCATGGTATAAAGTGTAACATCATCTCAAAGAAAAATACACAGATCAAGGCCTGTATTCAAAGGCCTCCCTGTTAACTGACAGGTAAATATTCACATAGTGCCAAACCTATTGACAGGGTTGCCAAATTCCAAGCATCTGCTGTGACACACACTTTCATACTCTCACGCTCATGCAAGAAATCTTACGGCAAATCTATATTATTTCATTACAAACCTAAAATTAGCTACATCAAAAGCACTGGGGTAGTTTGCAAACCATACAAACTATTTACAAAGTAATGAAACTGCTCCATACATGAAAGTGCAGGTGCAGATTTCTCTAGAAAATTTCATGCCAGTCAGCTGACCAAAGTTGGAAACCATGCCCATTGACTTGAACTTCTACAAACTTCTAGCACAAAACTTAAAAACACATAACTTTCTCAACCTGACGACTTTCTCCAACAATCCCTGCCAAGAAATAAAAGCTGACACCAATTTATATAGCTAGTATAAATACCTTTTGGACCTACCACCCCAAACCGCTCACGGTGCAAACTCATATTCAGTGATACAATTTCCCAAGAATGTTTTCATATCGCCGCCATTCCACGATGTATGTCCATTCCGTTATGTGCATCTTAGCTGAATGAAAGCTGATGAGAAGCTGAGGTATGGGGAGTTTATTCCTGGCTACTTTCCATCCTTCCATTTTCAATAGCTGATTATCCAAATAGATCCGCGGCCATATGGAACCTTCCGGATAATTCCAGTGATTTGCAGAGCCGTCGCATCCACGACTTATTCTGTCACACGCTAAGGTCAATCTAAGGTCACCACTTTATCTGAACTGCATTGTGACATTAGCATATGAGCCCACTGCTAGTAACTAAACTGAAAAATCAGCCACTGGATAGTACTCACTGCACAGTGACGTGAAATATGTGTGCTGTTGCATACAGCCCAAGGGGGCAAAGCCGGTTCATAATAATAATACCAGTTTTCAAGTCCACTGCAAACATCCAGTTGTGGTGAACGATCAGAAAAAAACACACAGGAAGCTAAATCTTGTCAAACTGTGAATTTACACACAAAAGAAAATTTTAAATACTGAATTGAACAATCACAGCCCCCCATCCCGGATGGAGAAGCTCAAATATAAACACGAACACACACACGAGAGGCAATGTGACTTTTGCCAAGCCGCTGAAGCGAGTCAGCCTTGTTTTGTCAGTCGACTTGGCTCAGTCTCTCAGAAAGCAGCTCTCTGGTGCAAACTGAGGTCAGGCAGGGAGTCCAGCATGAACGCTGGCGTTAGGAGAGCAGCGTAATGCACGCTCCACTTAAACGCTCCATTTTATTCTGTACGAGCGATTCTAAGCTTCAAAGCAGGCTGGCAAGCTTAGCATCTCGCTTTGTTCCGGGCCGCCGCTGTCGATTAGTCGGTTCATTCATACATCCAGGGTGTTTTTTATTGATACGTGAGTTAAAGTCTCGAATTTCTTTGATTGGGCCAGCCACACGCTTGCGAAGCCAAGCAGGAGCGCCGAGACGGCTGGATACTGGCGGAAGCCTGCACGCGGGGAACGGGAACACCATCGAGGGACACCTACGGATCTTACTGCTGCACTCCTCTGCTATAGCCTGTGTTCAGGGCGACTGTAGACTGTTCCTGTCAGCTTCACGTATATAGGCCAGCTCTGATGTTTTACACTGTGCTGAGTTTCTGCACTTTTAAGTATTGTGAAAACCTCCCTCTGTCACTTACTGTCTTGAGAGATGCTCAGGCTAAGTATCGCTCAAGGGTCCAACAGCAGGCCCAAGATGAGGACCAGTCATATCTACACTACTGTAATATCAAAATATTTTGCACACCATGGCTTTTTATCATTTGTCCTTTCATTTCGTAAACTGCCGAAATTTTATTCTTGTTACTCATTGGAAAGGTGAGTGAACAACTTTAAATGAAAATATGTCAAATAAAACAAGTTTCCTTTATAACACCAGAAGAGTACGTAACAGTGCATGTCTGACATCCTATTAACTGTTTGTGTGGTGACGGCAGAGTCACATTCTAGGCTGTCCTTTAACTTTAAATGCACTAGTTAACTGTTTCACCCCATGAAACATAGCAGTATTAATGTCCCTTGCAGAAAGCTGATTGGCTGTGATGCGCGCGGTGAATGCGTGAAAGGTTGCACACGCCGTAACATGACATCTGCAGCTTATCGCTTGTTAGGCAGGCGATCGCGCAGTACAAGCCCCAGGGGGCCTGGTGTCGCGGCTCACTCACACTCCACCACGGAGCGCTTCATGGTGCACGAGCACGGCATTTAGGGGTAGGGCGGGGCGCCGTGTTCTGACGCGTGTACATGTTCGTGTCGACGCCAATATGCAGGTTTATCGCATCCAAACATACAGTGGAAGACAAATGAAATCCTCTGGCTGAACAAAAACATAATAGGATTAGAGGTGGAAAGTCCAGATCCACGAAGTACAAATCCAGACCAGGATTTTGTTTCAGCCAAGCAGTTGAGTACTCTGTGACTGTGACAAAATCTTGGTCTGGATTTATACTCTCTGAACCTGAACATTACACCCCTGAATAAGATGTTTGCGGGCATTTAAATTTCTGGCAAACATCATTAATCATTTTACAATGTTTATCTCTGTTTTAATCATGTGTGGATGTCATACCAGCTGGTAACTAGGTGAAAATCACTTACACTACCAACAAAAACAAACGATCTGCTGTAAATCGTAACCGGGGAACCTGCATCTCGCCGATCACGGTGGATGATTGATCCAGCCGTCTGCAGAAAACGGTGGCTTCTAATTCCGCAACTTCCCGCGTTGTGCAGCATCGAGGACGGGCAGCGTGATGTTGACACTGGCTCCCAGGAGACACCAGTACTCTGGGGACACCACCGGCAAATCATAAATCATGTATGGCAGATAACAGGTCGGCCTCAAGGCAGTCTAAGTCGTGGGGGGGGGGGCTCTCATGCAAAAAACTATCCAGCCTGGGGACGAAGGAAAAGGTGACATGGAAATTCTGGCATTTATTTTAAACAGCCAAGAACGGTGAGAGAAAAATCCAGGCCGATCCTCCAGCGTCATTTAAATGGAGCATCATTCACGGCTGTGTCCACTTCTGTGACGAGCTCAGTTTGGGGACAAAAACCGCAGGGTAAATTTCGGGGTCCAAGGTCGGTGACGTCAGCGCGGTGCCTCGCTCGGCACGTAGGCACGAGTGGCCTAACTTCGTCAGCGTCGCCCAAGGACTCTTCCACACCTTCATTCTACATCATCCATCCATCCATCTATCCCTCCATCCATCCATACTCATTCAGTCCACTTGGGGGTCATGTTTAATTTTAAACACAAACATACACACACTTCACCTAGAGCAAATTAGGTTACCCTTCCCCGGAAGCAAAATTCCCTTCCATGGGATTTAGACCAGGAAACCAGTAAATCAGTCGCTCGCTAAACGGTATCCGTAAATCCCAAAGGCGACTCTGGTGTAAGAGCACAGTACAGCTGGGGACTAGATGCCCCCGTCATCAAAGTGGGCTGTCAAGGTCCGGTTCCCAGCCAAAGGCGAGTGTCTCAGTGGCAGCAGCCCACTTAAAAACAAGCAGCACAGAAATGAGACCGTGTGGACTCTCCGTGCTTACTGACAACCAGAAGCGGTTTAGTGTCTCCTACCTCTGTCATCCTGGACGGCAAATCAGCTCAGGCTGAGCTCAATAAGCGAGAGTTAAAGGAACAGTACTTCAAAAGCAGGGTGCGTTAAAAACCGGAACCAAATCTCTCAGCAATCCAGTGCCTGCTTACAATTAAACACCAGGCATGTCATGTGACCAATCAGCATTAATTGACCCAGTGATGTTCTAAATACTTAATTCTCCAATTAGAACAAATATAAATGTGCACCGGACCCCCCAAAAATTCAGTATTTCACGTACACAAAAGTGGGGGAAAAAGCTGTCCATAATATTGCTAGCCATACAGCTCGAGACCCTGTTGCGGTTCTCACTGGGCTCCGTGGTTGGTCACATGACATGCCCGGTGCTTAATTGCAAACACATTTGGGTGGAGGGAATGGAATGCTTGTAAACCTTCCTGGAAGGTCTACACCAAAAAAAAAAGAGGAAAAGAAGAAAAACAGCCGTGTTTGTATATAATGCGTGAGCTGAGGTGAATGGGGGGGGCACGTTTATCAGTTTGTACTGAGTCGCAGAGGCGGAGTCTGGCCAGGGGGGCTGGGGACATGTGACGGGGAATAGGGCACACCAGTTCACCCCCCCCCCCGGCCAGTGTTGGAATGTGTGAATATGCCCTTTCCCTTGGGGGGGCATCGGTGAGCTCCATATCAGGAAGGCCGCTAGCCAGGCTACGGCTAATGGACTGCGCAGCCCCGATTCCTGCCAGCTACCGGCATCAACCCCTTGGCACGCACTCAGTGTTTGACTCTTCCTGAATATTAATTATATATAAAGCGTGCCTTATGCAGTGTTGCGGGGGCTTGAGGAATAGCGTATCTGTCTCACGCCTCCAGGGTTGTGGGTTCGACTCCCCCTTCTCACTCCTGCCGAATTGGCATGTTCCAAAAGCATGGTGATTCTGAGCTGCCCATAGTGCGTGCCCTATAATGGGCTGCTCTCCTGTGCCAAGCGGCATCCCGTGCATTATCGCGGGATGGGCACAGAGGCTCCTCGCGACCCACGATCCCCTGCTGGCAGAGCCGGGGCGCCTGGCATTTCCGCGTGATACGTCCTGCGCCGGTCGGCTCTCATCCCACTGGGATACAGTAAACTCATTTATTTAGAAACGGAAGAATAAAGGCGCGCAAAGAAAATGTGTCTTTGGGGACTGGAGCAAACGACGGAATGTCTCATCCATCCACGGACTGCGCGGTTTAAATATAGTTCACGTCATCATTAGTCTCCTCCTGGCGGGACGAGCGGTAATCTCCCTCCACAAGGACGGCGGGAGAAAAGAACCCAATACCACTTGAATATTTCAGCCGTTAATCAAAACTAATTCCTCAAATCGTGGCAAAACCCATTAATGGCAGCAAGCTCGCTTTCCGTTACACGCCGCGAAATCGGAAAGGCACCGCGAGCGCCATCGCTCTTTCGAACGGAGCCGTCTTCCGTTACCGTAAATCACGGGCGGTAGCTGATGGGACGCACTTCAGCCGGCTTTACTGCGGGCAAATGGGAAACTTTAGTTTGAGTATGATCATGTAGCACAGCAATAAGATGCAACTCTGAGGTGTCACCGTAGTAATCTTGGTGATTAAATAGTTAGGTAGGTGGGGGGGTGTCGGGCGAGCCGAGTGTACAGTTCCACTTTCCTTTCAGCTTGACAACCCCGAGTCATACTCAGGTACCAAAGATGGCCGCCCTGTTTCCACCTGTTTTGTTACAAAGGACCAGTGTTTCCAGTGAGTCACCACAGTCCAAGATAGCTTCAGAATTTTCTATATTTTATGTCAAGGATCTTAGGTTGAAGGATTCGCTGGCAGCTATGGCTACGTTCTCAGGATATAGAAAATTGCTATCAAAACCGCTAATTGGCGTGCAGCTACATATGTTGCTAAGTCATTTGAATATTTAGATTTTCATAGGTTGTAATTTTGATTTGAAAGATCATGAGCAGTGTTGGGTGTAACGCGTTACTGCAATTAAATTACTTTTCCACTGAAAAAGTAGAGTAACTGATTACTGTTCATTTTTAGATATTTTAATTACAGTTACTTATAATGTACTTGCGTTACATTGTAAAATAATTAAACTCACTGAATATCATTATTTAATTTTATTAATTTGTCTTCTAAAGGTAAAAGTAAACTCTGCCGCTTTAAAATCGTCGTAGTGCAGGTGCATGTGATTTCGCGCCAGTTTGCTGCATAGTCGTATTCTAAAGCGGAAGATGTCGGACTCGGCTGAAGCGAGTGGCTGTTTTACGAAATGGAAA
>JAODLC010000116.1:1241807-1274654 GCA_026781145.1 Hippopotamyrus pictus | reverse complement strand
ATATAACCTAATAATATAAAATGATCTAGTATTCTGAAAAGCTGTCACAATCAAAGCCAAATAGATTTCGATTTTTAAAGTGAAGTGGATAACATGAAGAATGATAAGCCATTTCAGCAGTGATCTATGATATTCTGAGGAATCTCTGATTTGATTCTTGCTGACTCAGTTTTTGTCAAGTCAGTCAGAGGAAAACCTGAACTTCACCGATAACTCCTGTGCTTATTTGATTACCGTGAATTTACATGACCCGTATTTGCATTCCAGTCGCCTTCTTGTTGACAAATTATATGACATTTACTTTTCTTTCTGAATTGTTGAAAACGTTTACTGCCTGCCATAGGTTTTAAATGCCATTTACTTGATAATTCTGTAAGTGAAAATACTAAATTTGATGAACATATTTTACTTATAACGCTTATTTAAAACAATGCCCAAAATAGTTAATTCATTCTCTTGAAATCACCCAGCGCTCTTAACAATATTCATCCTTTCTCTGTGGCCACTACGAGTTCAATACCCAAAATGAAAACAGTCCCCCTTTAAAAGCCCCTCTTGCTAGAGCCCTGCAGAAATCAACATTTTTCCCTTAGCTGAGCCTGCCAAAATGCAGTTTCGGCATATGGTGCCAGAATGCGCTATTAAAACGAATAATTTTCCCCGTTTTACTTATATATTTTTTGTAAACGGTTATGCGATAAGCAACAGAGCATTTGCTCGATCGACGCGGTGAGTCTGCCTGAGGAGCCCGGGGCGCGTTGATCATCCCTACAACGCATAAGGCACATTAAAGCCTGCAGTCGCTAATACTGCGGCCTTAAACAGCAGGAAATGTCAAATTGCTGCCATCCAAGTTGCCAGATGGTATTACGGCTAATTTTATTTCACTGCGATTTTCGAAATCTTATTAAACGGCCTGCTGTAACGGGGTAGATGACAGGTAAAGGCAGTATTAATAAACCTGCTGCCTTTACAGCCTAGACGCTTGGTGATATTTCCCGACTCTACCGAGATATCTAAATTCACACGGCTTGCTTTATTGCAAATGCCTGAATCGTACAGCAGTAACATATGACATGCCCAAGGCAGTGCGTTTAAGGCCCTATCATATGTCCCAACTCGCTCAGCCTAATGAGGGACACCCCCAGCATGCGATCGGTGCGTTCTTTGTTTTTTACGAAGGCAAGCGCAGAATAGCTTACAGTTATCAGAGAAGCATCAACGCTCCAGCAAACACAGAACTCCAAATATGGTCAGTATGCATGCTGCGATTTGCCTCAGCCTCTATATTTTATTATAATATTACCACAGTCACACTGATTAACCCGATTATCCTTCTAAAACAAGCTAATACATTGTGAGAGCCGAAAGGACACGCAAATCGGGATGAATATTAAGACGACGAAGTCGGTAAGAGCGGAAGGAGAGCAGTCGCGAGCGGAAGGCGAGACCCCAGCTGCGATAACGGGGGCGTCCACACTAGGAGCCACCGCAGCAAAAATCTATGCAAAACGGCGGCGTGAGTCAGCTGGCCATTCATCACCCTTAAACAAAATCAATGCCTTTTCTTCAATGCACTAGTTTTGTTAGCTTAGAAACGGTAATACTCAACTTATTGTCCAACTAATACCCCAACTGACGATTAACTAGATATGATGTTGGATTATAACATGCACATATACTGTTTTTTGTGGAATTATCTTTACATAGTAGTAAAATAAATAGCAACAGCATTTCTTTCATTTTGAGATGATCATAAACAATCTATTATTTACCATAATATGTGTTTAACATTTTGTGTGTGTATGTATGTATGTGTGTATGGAGGGGTGTGTATACATTACATTGTGGGGACCAAATGTCCTCACAATGTAATGTATCTCTCTCTGTGTGTGTGTGTGTGTGTGTGTCTGTCTGTATTTGTTGTTTTGATCTAATGGAGACCATTTTTTTCCAACCCCCCCACAAGGGAAACTCAATTTTATAAAAATCTGTGACTGCAATAAAAACAGTACAATAGCCGTAAGTGTTGTAATTTGTTTGGTTACTTATGGTTAAGGTTAAGGCTGCGTAGGGGTTAAGGGTGTCATTGTTGGGGATAGGGTTTTATCCATATGAATGAATTGACAGTCCCCATAAGGATATGAATACAAACATGTGCGTGTGTCTATATGTGTGTATGTATATGTGTGTGTCTGTGTGTATGTTTCTGTTGGTGGGTGTGTATGTGTGTGTCTGTCTGTCTGTCTGTGTATCTGTGTGTGTGTGTGTCTGTGTGTGTGTGTGTGTATCTCTGTGTGTATCTGTCTGTGTGTGTGTGTGTATCTCTGTGTATCTGTCTGTGTGTGTGTGTGTATCTGTGTGTGTGTGTGTCTGTGTGTATCTGTGTGTGTGTGTGTATATCTGTCTGTGTGTGTATGTGTGTGTGTCTGTCTGTGTGTGTATCAGTCTCTGTGTGTATGTGTGTGTGTCTGTCTGTGTGTATCTGTCTGTGTGTGTATGTGTGTGTGTCTGAGTGTGTGTATGTGTCTGTGTGTGTCTGTGTGTGTACCCCCTTTCTCTTATTATGCTGCCCCTGTACAGGATAAGCCACAGGAAAATGGATGGATGGATTAGCAATAAGAAGTAATCAATATTAATATAAGACTAACCATCATGTCCTAACCCTCAGAGCGGTTCAGCCATGTGGACGCTTCTCCTGAAAGCCGGGGGCTGTCATTCGAGGGCTCTCAGGGGCACGGCAAATTGACTTCGCTCCACGACAAAGAGGGAGGGAACTGGCCTGCATCCATTCCCCGGCTGCCCGCAGCACGCAGCTTCATTAAGCCGCCCGGTGCCTGTAAGTCAGCGGCCGCCGGCGGAGAGGCCACCACGCTCCTGCGGCCGCCGACTCCAAGCCGCCCGCTGACCGGGGCCGCCGAAGGAGGACAGGCTGGACATGGACTCCAATCAGAGGAGCTCCACACAGCTCCCTTCCGCTCCTCACTCAGTGACAGTCTGCACACATGCTGAGACAGGAGAGGAGCAGCAGCAGGTGCTACAGTAGACTAAAAGAAGGGATTCCGTACGTCAAACTTCTGTGATTGCTGATCCATTACAGAGTCTCAGTGACCCTGGAGCCGACCTGGAAAAGTACAGGGCATAAAGAATGGGACACCTTGGAAGACATGACTGTCCTTCATAGGGTGCATGTGCGCACGCACACACACACACACACACACACACACACACACACACACACACACACACACACACACACACACACACACACACAGAGTTCAAATATTCTTATCATTCTGGAGCATAACCCTAACCCCAACAATGATATCTCTAACCCAGGGATCACCAACCTTTTTGCGCTTTAATTAATTAATTACAGACGCTGCTCACTGAGTTGTGCTATTTTTAGAACAGGTCTGCGGGCAAGTCATGTGGTCCTTGTGGGCATCATGTTAGTGACCCCTGCCCTGACCCCAACCCAGCCCTAACCTTAACCATAAGTAACCAAACAAAATACAAGACTTTTGTATTTGGCTATTGTAGTGTTTTTCATTGCAGTCACAGATTTTTATAAAACTGATGTTATCCTTGTGGGGACTGAAAAAAATGTCCCCACAAAGTATCAAATGGAGTTACTAGAGAAATCCTGCACAAACCTGAATAGAACATTCAAACTCCATACATGTAAAGAACTGAGGGTATGACCCTAAATCCCTCTAAGCCATCCGAAAAAGGACAAGCAAACAGATATAAATAACACAGCGACCCGTGCTTGCTCTAACCACTTATCCCGGTCAGGGTCAGAGACAGGTTGAGGCACATCCCAGGCAGAAGAAGGTCCAAGGCTGAAGACCAGCCTGCACAGGACAGCAGCAGAGCACAGAGCACACGCATGGAGAGCAGCATCACTTATATGACATGAAAACAGTTTATACCTGTGCCACCCAAATACATTCAAGTCATGACATGACAGGGAGGTTGTGAAAAGGGCAGAACATAAGAAAGGACAGCTATTCAAGGGATTAGGTGAGTGGTATTCATGTGTTTTACACTGACCTTGGTGTCATATAATAAGGACAGGCATATAATGTGTTCAAAAGATTTGTAATATAAGGTTGCAATTTTGAAATAGATCTGTTGCCACATCACACCACCCACACAGTTCTCTCTTCTTTTCTTTCACTTGACCCCCCCACCCCTCACCAGGGGGGCGTGCCCCACGGTTTGAATAATGATCCAGCAGCATCAATGCTGTCAAATGGGACTGAAGACCCAAATTCTTATGTAGCTCTATTCTGAATGGATTTCTATAGAGAGCATGACTAGCCCTGGTACTTTTAATTCATCGGATGGTGGGAGAATTTTTGCATCCTATACGTCAGTGTTTCCCAATCTGATCCTCAGGGGTCCACGAATTTGCTCCCTTAGAACTCCCTACCAGTTAGTCCACATTTTTAGGAGCTGGGAGGGAGCAAAAATATGGACTGTCTGCAGGTCCCCAAGGACCGGATTAGGAAACACGGCTTTATGTGACTTGTTCTTCATGAAAACAGCATGACATGATATTAGACAGGATATTAGACAGGAACATGAAAATACTTCTCAGTCTGAACACCATGCTCACCAGTCAATCTTATAAAGTCTGGCCTTCCAGAGTATTCTGCAGCAATCAGCATTCCCCCTGATTTCCGACACTGCTGGCACTGTAACTGTGGCGAGTAACGTGGTATTTAAGCTGTCCTTCATCTCATATGGCTGTCGTGGATTTTTCACACTCAACTAGCACAAGTAACCCATGGCAGGCCCAAGGCCCTGTGGCTACACACCAGATGGACATTTCCTTATTATCTCCAGAAAACCCAGCCTAAACTTTTTGGGATCAAATACTCAGAAGCATTTTTTATTTATTTGGCAGATGTTTGTGTCCTAAGTGTCCTGAAAATTAATGAATACAAATACTAAATAATAAACACACAATGAACTAAAACATTCATCGAAAGAGACTGTCGAGTCTTCTCTTTGGGACGTGGAGCCCAGTTAATATTCTTGTAGTCTTTATAAAATCTCCAGATTTTGGCATTAACACTGCCAAAGCCTTGTGTCTCAGCAAACACATGGAAACACAGAGCGGATCAGTCCTTTGAGTTCACTCACTAATATCTAGGAATAGGTACGTGTTGATAGATATGTATTTATCATATAGCATTATCATTCTGTACAGAAAAATGACCCCCAGTCCAGTCTCAAGTCATAACAGCCCAGTAGGGTGACATGTGGCTCAGTACCGTGTCTCTGATCTGAACGTCCCTGGGGTTGGAAGAGCGATGTCACTGTTGGGCCCATTCAGCAAGGCCCGAATGGCCCGATTGCTTCAGAGACAGTCTGACCCTGCTTTTGCAATTGTACACAGTTTCAGATAAAAGTGTCCAATAAATAAACGTAACCCCTATGGCCAAGCCTGACTTTAGGGGACTGGGGTCCTCTGAGATTCGTTGCTGGGGCCCAATCTACAGCATTTTGTTTAACCAGAACAAAACACTGGGAGTAACCAACAACTCTGGGCCCGGAACTACAGTCCAGTTTAACGCCTGCATATGTCCTGCCTTGTCTATGGCCTACAACATAACCATTTCTTAGAAGTGGTGATTGTACCTGGGAGGCTGTAAGGCAGGAGGGGGATTCAGAGGAATGTGGCCACGCAGATCAGTGTCTGTCCCCTCTGGTCTCCATTTGCCTCAAATGAAGTTAGAGTGTGTAGCCAATAAAATGACCTGAGCTATGGAGTCACAGTCTATCTTGGGATTGACTCGTAGGATCCCCAATCGTGGGCGGGCGGCCCGCCCCTTCTTGCTGTCTGTCTGGGGTGTTAAGAATTTTTGCCGAACCATTTGTGTGGACTTGTTTGCTGCAAGTGCGCCAAATGCAGTGACGGAGTCTCAGAGCAGATTACTTGCGACTACAGCGGTGCTTCCCGATCCGGTCCTCGGGGACCCGCAGACAGACCACATTTTTGCTCCCTCTCAACTCCCTAAAATGAGGACTGTCTGGCAGTGAGCTGGGTGGGAGCAAAAACTTGGACTGTCTGCGGGTCCCCGAGGACTGGGTTGGGAAACACTGGCCTAGAACATCACGGGGAGCCCAGGAGCTCGTCTGCTGGCACAGTGGGCTTCCTGCCTGTTCCTAAGGAAACAAGTTGCCGTGGACACCCACCAAGAAAACAAGATGACGAATATGCAAATGGTCTCTAATGCGTGTCTGTGGCTTACAATATCAAATATACACTCCTTTCATTTTTCCTAGAAATACTATGGAACAAAAATATCGATATTTTGCCTTAAATAAAAAAGGTCTCCCTCTTTAAAAGCAAACATTACCAATTCAGCAAATGGGTTTCGCCTGAGGGTGTCAGTACCAACATGGCGTCAAAATGAATAAACGTAATAGCTTAGTATTTCTGCACGATGCAGGAGCTGAAGCAGGGTGGGGTGTCGGACGGTACGGGAGAGAAACGAGGGCATCGTGGGCTGCCCTCTGACTCGCGTAACTAGGATTGGGGTTAAGCTAAAGTGTTATGGTTCCTCCTAGCTTGATTATAATGATAACTTGTGCGGCTAAAATAATTCCAGTGTACCGCATGCAAACAAATAACTATAAATTTAACCATACTAGAATTTTTTTTTCTGGGAGCAGCACAAGGTGTCCTGATTAAAGGGACGGCCTAGTAAGTGCAAGATGGAACATCGTCAGAAAATATGCTACTGGAAAAAAAACAGATAAGATATTTAAGAGTTACCTTTTACCTTTATACCATGTTCAGGATATTAGCTTAAACTAAGTGAGCAAATACTCTGCGTCCTAAATATTTATTCCCGGAGCAGGAATATAATAATATTATAATAATATTTTAATAATAATATAATAATATGGTAAATTAATTCCGTTGATGAAAGCTTTTCCAAACGGAGTTCTAGACATCCATAGCCAATCCCAGAATGCAATGGGAGCAGGTAACGTGAACGTCAGATTTGTGTATCACGCTAACAGTCACATACTAAGATAGAGTTACCACTTAATCCATGTCAGGGAGGACACTTTGAGCTAGGATAGGATTTCTATTTCAATCAACTTCTATTTCAATCAAAAGGACCTGGATTTCACTTAAGCACTGAGATCTTGCAGCATGCTGATTGATCAGCCTCCTATAATCATGCACGTGTCACTAATTTTTTATGTGAAACAGCTGGATATGTCTTTCAACCAAGGAAACAAACCAGTAGAAGTAGAAAAAAGAAGAACTGAACTATTTAGCCCAGCACAGGAGCTTTTCAGTTTAAAAACCTCAAGTAGCTCAAAGTGTCCTCTCTGACATGGATTAGGTGGTAACCCTTCCATTTGGAAGCATCAATTAACCCACAATGCATGTGCCTTTTAAAATGCACACGCCTTCCAAAAGTTCACGAGCCCTGGAGGTGTGAGAGCTCTCGCTGTAGTGGTATGCCTGTACGCACTGTGTGTACCCTTGGCACTTAGACTTGCTCTTATTTAGCTAATGTTCTGGTTTTTTTCTGCCTTGTTATGTCTGCAACAGAGTAAAAAGAGTAGCATGGCTGCACGGTTCTGGGTAAAATATGAATCAACATACTTCTGTCTTTATTATTATTTCTGTAGTACGTACTGTCTTTATAAAGATGAAACAAACCATAGGTAGAGATGTGAGATATATTGGTTAACGTACAGATATCGCCGGCTGGTAGGCCCAGGGCCGTTACGCAAAGCAAATCTGCGAGTAGACGCCTTTTCAAAAACCACACTAAAGACATAAAAACACAATGAAGATAGTTACTGCTACAAAGATCTGAGTCGTGAATGTCATGGCAACTCTTTGATGATGTGTAGAGTTATCGGTAGAAGACGAAAATGATGAATGATGGGGAAGGGGATTAAGAGATGCAGTCTAACGGAGGAAGCTCTCTCATTGGCCAGATTACCCTGGGAATGATGAGGGAGGGGGCGGGGATTAAGAGATGCAATCTGATGGAGGAAGCTCGCTCATTGGCCAGATTACCCCCCTGACTGCAGGTTCATTGCAAGTCTAACAACATGTTATTTACAATGTAGGCATGTTATTGGTTGACTGAATAATTACATTACATTATATGTTACATTTTTACAAACGTTCCTACCAAAACTGTCTGACACAACAACACTGGGTAAGGCCTACTTAAAGTTTATCAATATCCTAAATTAGCAGCCCCAGAGCTGCTAAATTATTGGAGATTACGGCACTGAATGATCACTCATTGTCCAGAATGGGGGACAAGACTACAGAATGTTGTATGATAAATACATTCCTAAGAAGACATTCCTGTTCCCAGATACGATGTGTGTTGCAGGACTGGGAGGCAGCTACCCTCCAGCCGCTCCTGGCACCCACATCGTAAATGCATAGCGAAATGTCTCTAACAACAGGGAAGTAGGCAGAGCAAACAAACACAGCCATCGCTCTTGACTAAGACGTTGCAGGGACCGAGTGGCAGAGAAGAGACGCTTCAGATGAGCTTAAACTCACCTGCATCTGGCTCAGAGGGCTATATCTCAGTGCTTGCGAATTGATTGAATCCCATGCTTGAGAAAATCGGCACATCTCCATTAGGCACTTGAGCAACGACCAAAAAGTGTTCCAGGACTGCTGACCCTTATGTGTTACAATAGAGAGCAAGATTAGATGTGTACAAATGAACACATCACAATGTACTTGTGCAAATTAGGTTTCATTTATATATCCTGTAAATGAGACAAGTGAATGAGAACTGAGATATCTGACTTGTTTTGGATTAAGGGACCTGTTAAACTACACCAACAAAAGCTGTTAGAGATCAGATTGACCCATTTGGGTCCTTGATGAATGCTTTTCCTGCAAAGGTAGTGGAGAAAGTTCCAGAGCACCTATGAGTTACCATTTGCAGTAAACTTGGTCTCTATGTCGGGCTCCAGTTCCCCTCCAGCAATGGTTTATGGGGGGAGGGGGCATGCTGTTTGTTTTATGCAAGCAAGATCTTGGCCTTCAGGAGCTCTGAGGAGCAAAACCCATCAAACTTCTATATAGCCTGGACCCTAGCTGGATCTGCATGTTAATCCTGGGTTTGGCCAACTTTCAGGAGCTCTGTTTCCTTAAAACCTCTCTCTCTCTCTCTCTCTCTCTCTCTCTCTCTCTCTCTCTCTCAAAAAAAAAGTTGTAAAAAATAAATGGTACAACACAAAAGCCGCCAGCAAGGTGGTGGGTGATGAGGTATGGGAAAGGAGTTTTAGAAGCGGCTTTAAATGCGACCATCTCAAAGACATCAACTGAGGCAGGCGTTCTGGAGAAACCTCAACAGGCAGCTACATGGGCTGATTAAAACAACACCAACAGCCCGCAATCTTTATGCTCCAGGAGGACAATGGCCTGGAAAATATGCAATAATTCATGACTGCTTTGTGAATCCTTATGGCAGGCAGTGTTTTATGGATATAGATGATACACGCATATGAAAGTGTGTCAGACCAAACAGAAGCAGGACAAAAACACTCCCTGTGATTCTGTCGCCAGTCAACTGAGACGTAATGTGCGGCAGCTGGAAGGCGGAAATAGGAAATTCGCAAACTTTGGAAACAAAAACCTTAATAAAACAACCAACATGCACAAAATTCAGATGCTAAATTTCAACAGGACTGACTAATATGTTTATTCGTTTCCCGGGTTAAAGTTGGGGGCCACGGATGGACTAAAGGAGGATAAAAGTACTGTATGTTTGCATGAAGCAGTGCTGTGTTACAGGTAGATACAGCATCTGTGATCCTTATTCTGTCAGTAGCAGTACTTGAGACAGTGGATTCCTCAAACTGTCACGTGTACTTGTGAAGACGTGCTGAAGAACAGGTCGATGATGCACTGCATTGCTTAAGGTGGCCATGTGTTTAAGTGGACGGCTGTGATACAAGCACTTTGAAACGGAGATCTGAGCCTCTCTTTTGAGACAGAATAGAGATATTTTATTTCCTCAGGGGGAAATAGTCATTTGCCAACTGCATCTTGCTCTCCATGAGTTACAGATATATATGAGAGCTTGCTTTGGGGTCACAGCACAGGGTCAGTCAGTGTCAAGTGAAGTGTAAACAATTGGGAGCAACGGGTCTTGTTCAAGGACTCAACATTGTCATCAGTCCGCTGGCCCTGGGATTTGAACCAGCAACCTTCCGAACCCAGAAACATAATTCTAACCTGCTGAAGCACAACCCAACCCCCAAAAAAGACTGGCGCGCTCCAGGCTTTTGGGAAACAAGTGAGTCACTTTGCTGCACTTCAACTGTCCTGCGCCACTAGACATGGACCAAAATCATCAACGCCACGAAGTGCTCCCCTTAAGTAAATGTTTTTCTTTTACTTTTAAAATCATGAAAATTCCTGGGGTGCATAACACTGCATTAAGTTAATGCTGCGCAAACATCTTTGCTGCACCACAGAGGTAAAACATCAGTCTGTTACCACTACAAGAAAGAACTTTTAATCATTTTCTTCCAGGACATCATTGATTTGGGGTCCCTGAAGTATATATTTGCAACAGATGAAAAAATTAAGGCAAACTAGAGATGCCAAGGCAAAATCTACAGAGTGTATCGCCGACTAGTTATCAAAAGACATGTTCTAAGGATTCATCTTGTCAGCTCTTGCAAATGTTCTTCAGAAATTGCCTATAAAATATTTACCGATTTGCTTGTATGAGCAGAGCATATCAAAAAACACTTTCCAGAGCGAATTTCAATTGGTCAAGGATGAAAGGCTGTATGCTCCCCTTGTACTACATGGGTGTGCACTTCCTTATTTTTGACCTTAAAACATTACATTTTATGTAAATGCTCCGCCCGCATTCTTGCTGGCTCAGAGGCCATTGCTGTCCACTCTCTTCTTTCGGAAATAAGGAGATGGCGAATAAAAAGAGAGTGAGAGATTTGTGTTGGCTTTTGATGTGTTCATTAGCCGCGTGCCGTGTCGACTCGCCTGCTTTCCCCGGGTTTCCCGGAGGTGCCTGACAGGCTACTTCCCACGCACCACCCCCAACACGCCTCCCAGAATCCCCTCTTTAATTAACCACCAATCCCCGATGGCAACACCCACCCACTTGGCACCCTCCAATATCAATGCAACCCGACCCAAATAAGCACAATAAAACACACAGGCCAGATGCTATCTGATGATAGCAGATTCAGTGATGTACCACGATCGATGCCGGGCTGCTCCCTCTTGACCGAGCTTGAGGATGAATAAATGAAGTCGATGAATTAATAATGCGAGTGTGAGGGGAACCGGAATGGGGGGGTTTGATAATGTTCCTTGGCGCTGCTCTTACCAAACAATAGCTCTGACGCTCAGATTCCAGAACCTGTGATCTTTGGGGTCCGTTACTTTCTCACTGGTAATCTTCAAACCTTGTAACAGCGCATTATGTAATAAATGCCGCATTATGTATTGATTTGATAAAATGCAACAAATCTTCATCACATAATGAGGTGTTATTACATAATGTGGTGTTACACAATGTGTAACACACTATGCAACAATGCATTATGTAATAAATCGATAAAATGTAACTACTTTATAGACTACATTATAATTTTATATTGCAACATTATTATTATTATTATTATTATTATCATCATCATTATCATCGTTATCATCATCATTCAGTTCGATACATTCTGCAGAGTTATTACATAATGCAACGTTATTACATAATGTGTTGTTACAAACCTTAAGCTTTCCTTTTAAACAGAGAAGGAGAGAAGAAAACCACATAAAGACTAGCAAAAAGCAGAGGAACTAACATTTTTACTTTTTCATTTAAGCGGTCAACACAAAGGATCTAGCAGTCAAGCCAGTGCTCGGCAGAGCTGCCCTGAAGAAACTAGAAAGAAAATCTAAATGAATTAAGATCAAAAATGTCCGGGATGT
Source organism: Hippopotamyrus pictus (assembly GCA_026781145.1). Taxonomy (NCBI): domain Eukaryota; kingdom Metazoa; phylum Chordata; class Actinopteri; order Osteoglossiformes; family Mormyridae; genus Hippopotamyrus; species Hippopotamyrus pictus. The sequence goes on along the minus strand of JAODLC010000116.1, from coordinate 1,262,665 downwards.
GGAATTTCCTGTGGCTCACTGTGGATGTGAAAGCTGGATCCTGACAAAGCAGGACAATAAGAGTACTGACATTGTTGATTTTTCAGAATAGTGTAAACTACAAAGAAAACAAGGATGTGGATCTTATTGTGGCATCTAACAAATCCCATCATCATAAAAGAGAGATTAAAGGCAGTTATAAACAGGACAGTGGCCTTTTTAACCACCCACAATTAAGCAAAAGCAAATCTCAAAAATTCGCCAACAAGCAAGAATAGATCTTGCTATTCAAACGCAGCTCCTACTATGGGGAAGTCATGGGGACAGTCACATTTCAAACACATGGCAGGCAAACTCAGGGATGGATGGGGATATGGAGGTATAAACTGCAGGTACAATGAAATCCCTAAAGCATTGAACTAAAACAGAAACACCTAACCACATGCAGGGTGAGAAGAATGGATTATCTGCAGGCAACCCATCCAAACATGGAGGGAAGATGCAAGATCCAGACACAGTGCTAGCGGTGGGATTCAAACCCAACCCAGCAGGACAGGAGACCTCCATGTGATCCCTCAGCATCAAACACTTGTCATTAATCAATGCTGTATTTATGTGGTAAATTAACAATGATTAAGGGTAAGTACTACACAGGTGTTACAGTAAGAATTTTGGTAACAACTTTACAAGTAGCTTAGTAACTCAGTTACTACTGGAGTACAAATCAAGGACAAAAGCAGTAAATGCATGAAATACATGAACCATTACTATTGACTAATGATGAACAAACAAGGGATCAGTATGTAACCATCACTTAGTTTCTGATTAGTTAATCCATTAAGTAAGAGTGTACAACTACGTTATTTGTGCCCCCTCAGTGGTGTCTCCAGAGTTCTGTTTGTTTGAGGACATTATCTCCTTAATGTGTTGTTTTCTAACAAACCTAGTAAAGAAATAAAGGAATAGAGACAATGAAGTAATAGAGAAGCATTGTGTGTGGCCATGGTCACTGTATAGCTTCCATTTATACTCTAAGGCATTCTTTAATTCCACGTGTCATTCTGAGAGATACCTGTCACCTGTCTACCTGCTGCTCCTCAAAGAACCCAGAACAAGCACAGTCGGCTTCTTTCTAAGAGCAGAAAATATCAGACCGGGAGCGTGGGTGTGGGCTCTGCTTAATGGGAGCGCAGGGCAAGCTGGTGCACGGAGGCGGGGTGATTTCATGTGATGCGCTCGGTGTTCGCTGAGAGCGGAGGGGGGTGGCGATGCACACGTCAGCCCGGGGGTGTCCGCGAGTCCCTCTGTGTCTGTGTGGTACTACTCCAAAGGTCACGTACTGTGTGTGTCACTGTCTGCCCGCCTCCTTGAGTGAATCTCAAATACCGTATGTGGGTGGGCTGCCTTTTAAGGGTGGGCACTGGATGGGCACCTAGGAGGGGGCTAGGAGTTCCGAGGCAGAAAAAGAGAACATCAAAAACTCATTAAAGGAAACCTACAAATGCATGCAGAGAATGGAAACACTTAGAAAAAACAGGGAGGAAAAGTAATAGGAGGTACCTCTTTCAAGACAAAGAATCATACCTCCTGAATGATGAGTGTGACCTCAGCAGACCACGGAACGCATCAGTGCACCATCATGCCGGTCATTGAGTTGCTATGTGTTCTCAGTTGGAATTGTGTTCGTAGACTTGGGTTTGTGTTCATTGACCTTGAATGTGTCATCAGCCCTGTGCTTCTATCTGCCCTGTTTCTGGATTATGGGATGTCTGAATTGCTACGTGACTAGTGCAATGCCACATTAACACTGACGAATATGACAGCACAGTAAATAAATGTTGACATTTCACTGAATATTAAATCTTCAACTGCGGAATTCAGGCATAAAGGAAACAGGCAGATGCAACCATATTGAGCAGTAATTCCACAGGTTAATGACTGTTTGCACATTAAAATCTCAATTCCCTCCCATTTACGCACATTTCCCACGGTGTCACATGCAACAGGTAGCAGCACACATACAATGTCAGTCAAAAATCTGGACACATCTACCAAAAAAATCATGTCTTTTCCCCAAAACCATACTGAGCTGGTTTGTGATGAGTTGGATCGAAGAGTAAGAGGAAGGTAGCCAACTTGTGCCCAGAACTTGTGGAAACTCCTTCAGGATTGTAGGAGAAGCATTCCAGGTGGCTACATCTGGAAGCAAAGGGGCTATTTTGAAGAGTCTAAAATTAGAACACTTCTTTTGGTCATTGCAATATTTGACATATATTACTTCAAGGTCTTTTACAGTAAGGTAAATAACAGGCAAAAAAGACAGATGTATTAAAGGCAGGTGTATCCCTTTTGACTTTTGACTTGTACTATATCGATTTATATTTCGCCTCAGAGTAACGGCTGCAATGGGGATTCGCTTGGAATTATGTTCTCAATAACCGTATAGCAACACCCATGCAGAGGTACCCAATTAAGGTCAAAATCCTGACCATTTGGCTTCAAAAGAAAGATGCAAATGGTTGGACAGAGAGGTGAAAAGTAGTGATGAGCGGAAACAGGCGGAGGGAAAGGTAAGAGACGAAGGAGAGGAGGAACCATCAGGCGCTCTGCTGTGCAAAACAGCAATAATAATCCCAATTAAAATAATTACAGCATTTTGGCATGGAAAGCATAATTAAGGAGAAACAAGCCATTAAGTATTTATTTCTAAATATAACTTATTTAACATTTACATGAATCAAATATAAAGCATTATGTTAACAGGGAACTGTTACTGTGCTGTACTAAACAGGCCAGTTAAAACTGCCCAGGGGTCTTTTTTAACAAACCATCAATCTAAAGGGCAGAAGAGAGCAAGATGATCCAGAATTACAGGAGAATTCTGGAACAGCACTGGGGTAATGCAGGACTGTGGTCAAAAAACACGGTTACAAGCGATTCGCGATTACAAAAGGCCCTTATTATGCTATTTTGTGATCCGTTGCCATGGAGTTTCTTTATGGTGTCCATGGCGAAGACGGCTGTCAAACAGAAAGCCGCAGGAAAGCCCGTGTGTCGCTGGAAAAATCGGGCAGAAAGGAAGAGAGCGGTCCAAGATAAAACCAGAACTTCTGAGAGATCAAATGGTATGAGAGACATTTATCATTTAGTGACAGAAGGATTTCCAAATTCACCTGTCCTATACGAAAATACAAGCAAATTTGCAGAGGCTCACAATAAACATGGGTATATCTCAGTGCCGTAAAGCTTCTTATAGGGGAGACTGAAAAAATGAACACTAAGATAACCCTACAGCGATGAACAGGTGGCCCTCCCAGCCTGCAGGATTAACAGGGGGCCACTTCCCAAGGAGCCATCAACCTCCTCTGTCCCACCCAGAATTCATCATTAAGACTCATAAAGAGCTGGTTAAATGTCACGAGGTGCATACAGCTGGTCACGTTTTAGAAGTAGCACAGCAGGTCTATGTCACATGGGGGGAGGAGCCTGGACATCATGTGACAGGCTCGAGTCATGTGATGAGTGCCAGGTTGCAGAAAATACAGCACAGACAGTTTCATTTCACAGTCCCAAGAACACACCCAACTATAACCCCCCCCCACCATTTTATTCTCCTGTTGTTCTCCTTTTCAGAAAAGTTGAACTGCTCTCTTATTTCCATTGCTCGCCATAATTTTCTTACATCTTCACCAAAACACAACCTCTCTCCCAACCAAGGGAAAATAAAATCTGGCATAAATTCATGCCCCGTTAGATGTCACAACATGTGAAATTTAATTCAATTTAATTTAGAAGCACCACAAATACTCAAAGGAGGATCACTCATTAATACCAAGGGAAACACTGCTCTGTATATATACCTCATGGGGCATTGAGCCCAGTGTGTCAAACAGCAGTCAGGATACAATCAAATGCTTATAATAAGTTACATTACTGATTCAGCATCAGCCCCCAGTCTGGCCCTTTCACCTCTTCACTCATGTAGAGTCCTCTTATCTGCGAGTCCTTTCACAGAGGTGACACTGTCTTGTGTGATCTGTACAGTAACTTCAAAGAAAGGGCTCAGAACAAAGGAGTCTACTGAAATAGCACTATCCGAAGGCAGGGCAGTCCTTGATGCAGTTCTGTTGCCTCTGGTCTGTATTTCAGGTGATGCATTAATACCAAAAGCAATCCCTCAGAAGGAAAGTATCACGCCACATCGCCGGTTTTGGCTGAATAAGTGCCGTCTCCTCATAATACTTGTCAGTTTGCCCCCATATAATATACAGATGCTCCTCACTTTACGATGATTCAACGATATTTCGACGATGCAATTATTTGATAGTGATGCACACGCAGTAGTCAACTCTGAATTCCAATCTGTTCCTGGGGTAGCAATATACGGTATGGTACATTCTACTGACACGTGCTGTTTTTTGTACTTAACCAAATAAACGTGTATTAAAATGATTTACTTTTCAATTACTGATATTTAGTCAGTTATAGTAATTATTTATTTACTTATGCAGTTATTTATTTAGTCACCATATCATATTCATATTCAACTTATGATAGTTTCCATTTACGATGGATTCATCAGAACGTAACCCCATCATAAGTCAAGGAGCACCTGTGTCTCCAAAGGCTGCACAGTGTGGTATCATAAGCAGAAACCAGTCATTGTAGTCCATAGTTTAAACACGAAAGTGTTCACTTATCCTGTGGTAGAGGAGACAACACCTTTGGGGGCTGTGGAGAGTGTGACGAATGCAGATCTGCTACTAAAGATCTAGATCAGCTTACTGATGAGGGTGAGCATATTTGAAGCAGCTCGCAGCTGAGGATGTCTTAGTGAAGGTAAACGGGAATAACTGGGGTCCCTCATCAATACCTGCGAGATGTCTAGATGGGTAGGAACTCTATGCTCCTCTGAGGAGCAGTCTTAATGAGCCCTGGAACATGTATAACAGTGTCTCTCTGACTCCAGTCCCCCCACCTCTGCGTGCTGTGCCATCTGGTCACCGTTTGTATCCCGGCAACAGCAGCCGAACCCATGTCAGCACATGCCTACAGACGGCCGAACAGAGCAGCTGACCATTGAGCGGGGAGAGAGTGGATGAGGACCCAGCGCCTGTCCCCGTCTTGGAGCTACGGGAGAAGATTGAGCAGCTCTTCGATCCTGCGACTGCGAGTACACTGAGCACCACGCCAATAATCACAGCGATGTCCCCTCAAGATGTCTGTCAGATCGACGCGTTGGCCAAGCCAGGCCTGGCTGACAGAACCCAACGCCAACTTCGATTCACCCCAAGTAAGATTTTGACACTTTTATTTTCAAAATCCACAATAAAATCATCACAAACTACAGACAGGCCTCGTGTTTAGAGCGGTGAGATGACCGCAGTGCAAGGTTGTCCCTTGAGCAGTGGACTGGAGGCTGCTTGCCTACCGGGCTCTGTGCAGTTTTTGGAGTGCTCCTGCTCCTCCGTGACGTTGCTGTCCAGCTCCTGCAGTAGCCGGCGCCTCCCCCATAGGTGGCGCTCTTCAGCGGCGTGGCCAGACATGAGGAAACCTGTGGGACAGACAGCCACGCACTCGTTAAAGGACGCGACGTCCTCTCAAACAGCACTTCCATCTACTGCTGTGTGATGATGACTTTTCTACTAAACTGATACATACAACCTCATCATCCAGATCTACTTTCAGTCCAGCTGGAGTAAAACAGAGAGTCTTTAGCTAAACAGGCACCTCAAACTGCTATCGTTCATCTTTCCTGCAAAAATCCAAAATGCACAAACTGTGATGAATCCATTATGGACCAAGTACACAATCAACATCAGTACACAATCCAAAAATACGCCTTTCTGGCCACCTTCAGGTCCACCACAAATACAAAATTTTGCACAGCCAAGCAACGTGATCCTACAGGTCACACTAACGGTGAACAGTGAGGGAGTGTGACGTTGAGGTGGTGTGTTCTCCCCCAGATCCGAGTTATTCAGACAGCTCTCTGAACTGTGTCTCCTCCACCTCACTGGAATCTCACTGGAATCTCATCTAGTCTATGAAAGCACTGCTGTCTGGACTCTCTCCTCTAACAGGAATAATTACAGTGAACACGTTCCACAAACAATAAAAACGACGTACAGGGTGTCACAAAACTGACATCTCTATTTTCGCTTGGTCAGTTCAAGAATAAATTTTCTCCCCCATATATGGGGGTGGTGAGTGGCTCAGAGGGTTAATTCTCTGTGCTTGTGAGCTGGACATTCCCGGTTTAAGCCCAAGCTCTGGTGGAATGATTGTATGCGTGTGCATCCTTGAGCAAGGCCTTTGTGGGCAGTGGTGGATTAATGGTTAGGGAAGTGAATTTGTAATAGAAAGGTTGCTGGTTTAAATCCCCAACCAGCAAGGCACCACTGAAGTACCTGGAGCAAGCTACAGCTCCCCTGGTGATGAATTAGCTGCCCCCTGCTATGTAACATATGGGTTAGATGCAGAGGATCGTGCTGTGTCAACAATGACCACTGATCACCTAATTCTAAAATTCTTCACTTTCTCCATTCATAAATGCCTACTGTCTGCCCTTTCTTGTGACTAGGCTTCTTATCTATTTAGAATTGTTTTCTGATTTAGATTTTCATCTCTTTCATTATTTACTCAATGACTGAATCATTAGCATAGCTATTTGTTTTCTAGATTAGAAACTCCCCAGACCCGGATTTAAAACACCGATAACTGGTGCAACATGTCCCCTTTCTTTACAAAGCTAGGATCTGTGGAAGTAACCGCAGTGCCACTGAGACTGACATGAAAACACACTGTCCCTTTTGTGCCCATCTACCCACATCATGTGCCTGCATGAGGGACAGTGTCCTCTGGTTCTTGGCGAAGGCGCTCTTTTTGTCTGGATGTGTTTCTGAACCTCAAAGCCCAGGACAATAACACTGAGACCTCACCAAGTGCTGTGCCTAAAACAGAACTGTCCTTCTTAAACAAATATCAATAAAAAATCACAATTAAACACAACAAGACGTATAAACAGAAGACAGAAGCCGGTGGGAAAAAAAAAGATCTGTACAGGACCTGAGGACCTTGTAATTATTTCTCAATTGGAGACACACACATCAAAATCCGTTTGTTCAGGAGTGCCTAAAGTCCGAAGGCTTCCACAAATAAAGAAGCGTACAAAACACTTAACCAGCCGGTAACTGGGTGGCTTCGAATGTGTCTGAAATTCCGTTCTCAGCTGTGACAAAGCGTCGTCACGCAAAGCAATTTCGGCACACAATTAAAATTCCCATAAACAGGCAGTAGAATATTATTGGCTTTTTTCTTCCAGAACTGTAGCGATATTTCAGCCTTTTCCTTTTGAAGGGGTATTAGCAACTGTGCAGATTATGCTGTTACAGCATTTAATCCACCTTCGGGCTGCTAATCCGGGGTGGGGTCACAGAGAGCTTGGAGCTAATCCCAGGCAGCAAGGGGCACAAGGCTGGGGTGCCATCCGAATGGGATGCCAGCCTATCGCAGGGCACAAACAATTAGAGAGGCGGATGAGCCTGATTGCAGGTCTTTGGACGGTGGGAGGGAACTGGCACGAGGAGAACGTCCAAACTCCACAAACCCAGAAGGATTTCAGACCCCAGTCCTAGAAACACCAGGCAACAGTCCTACCCAGTGAATCACAACACTGCCTTACAGCCTTTAATGCTACATCAAATGACAACACAAAGTGCCGTTCAGCGAGGCTCTTCTGTTAAACAAAGACCGGCTGTAAACACTGTTGTTTCTCTGGGACACGGGGACGCGTTGTTAAGTCACTAAGTCAGAACGAACATGCTGGGTGTTCCCTGGTTACTATGGAGATGTGGCGTAAGTGCAGAAATTAGGGTTAGCATTCATAGAGAGAAAAACACACTGTAAATAGCATGTGCGCCTTCCTTATCCTGCCAAATGTATTCATTTTTTCAGCCGCTATCCTGCTGAGGTACTTTTGCAGCAAAGTGAGCTGGGTTCTTCAGCATAACCTTAACCTGAGTGGGATGGGAAATCTAGGAAATAGAGGTACTTATTGTACATTACTGCTGTGACTGTAAACACATCTCTCCTCAGACCACTGAAAAAAACATACGACGCTAAACATGCGATGGTGTGTGTTTCAGTAGGGTGGGCCCCCCTGCCTGCGATCGAGACCCCAAAATGCCCCATGGGGGCCAAATAAATTGTGCTGACCCAGTCCTCAATCCCCAAGTATTGATCTCAACTGTATCTGTGTGTCTTACAGGAAAGCAAGTTTGGATGTGGGAAAGGAAGCATTCAAATGAACTCGTACTAGTGCAACAAGCATCACTACATTACACATGTAAGCTTATATAAAACTGAAAGATGTTTAATATTTGTTACGCAAGCTGTATATGCCGAGTACTGTTGTGCAATGTTTTGTCTTGGAAATAAAACATTAAAAGGACGAGTACTTCATGTTTGCCGCACAGGGACATTGTGACCTTCTGTTAAAAACCTGTTAAAAAGTTGATGACGCTCACAGAGCAATAATACAGGCAAATCATTCCACTGCTTCCCAAACCCTTTTCAGACCTAGCGAAAAAGGAACAACAACAACAACAACAATATAATAATAATAATAATAATTCTCAGAGTTACTGCATAATCAGCTGCTTAGTGCCAAGACATGAGACTCTCTGAGGGAGTATCGCTGCAATGAACGGTTTCGCTGGCAGACAATGCGCCTTTCATGAACGCCTGACACCGATGCGAACGTGGCGGGCGGGGGGCGTTCCGGCGCTCGGAATGCGGCCCCCGCTCCGCTTCGCAGCGAGTAACGGACGGCGAGGTGTCCGACCCGAATCTGCCCGCGGTGGCGAGCATCCCACCTGATCCCCGTCCAACGTGCCAGCCGTATTAAGCAGCCTGACCCCATAATGTCACTGCGTTATATTTAAAGCTCACATCTGTGTTGCACTTAATAACACATTTGTCTTTGTTGTCAGTACAGGTGTGCAGTAAAGTTAGGCCACGTAAATTTACAGGGGCACTCGTGCGCATGTCTGGGAGCAGAAGCGAGAGCAGCCTGCCGTTACTAACAGCTACCAGTGTCATCACAAAACGACTTAATAAAAACGGAATGCGGTTCGCTAACGCAAAATGGTTGTACTGAGAGAAATGTATTTTTAAGGTAACTTTTTCATACTTGGTTTGAGCCAGCAGTGGATGAAACAGCGTAGTCAGCGAAACAGAGTAGGGGATATTCCAGTGGGCGCTGAAAGGCATATGCAACAGTAGATGCGTTTTGTTACTCCTGGTCCCTGCAGCGTAGCGTCTAAGGTGTGTTTCAGTATAAATCCAGCAGTAGAAACGCTGCTCACAGCTAAGGTACATTGTGCTGGGCCAGTATTCCCGATCTACTGCCTCTGCTACATATTAGGGTTTGCTCATTATCTGACATTTACCCCTTTATCCCTCACACCTCCCAGCTGTCATTGTAAGTGACGCACTCTTCTGAACATGACGTGGATGACAGCTCACTCGCACCAGTCCCTCCGTGTACTTTGGGGGCCCAAAATTCCCTAACCGTACCGTTTTGGGGTCTCCAGGATAAGTGCCGCCTAGAAATCTCTATATTTTAAATCAAGAAGTACCTGAGAGGAGAACGATGGCCACCGTTAATTAGCCTACAGCGCAGTTGTAATGCGTCAGATAGCCGCCTGATCTTTACATCCATTTATCCCGCAGTTAAAAGAGCGAAACCGATGAAATGAAAAACAAATGCATAGATGAATATGACTCCCCGGCTTGTGTCACGGGTGGAAATATGTATAAATAAGTCTGCACGTCATAAATAATTTGGCACATTAAAAATCACACCTATGAGGTTATGAGTTTTCGGGACCTGAATTTCCCAAAGAGAAGGCAGGTAAGTACTGTAGATCGATGGAGCATTAATCGAGGCTGCGGCCTCTTCCCTGATTGCTTCGCCGGAGATCGGCGTGCTGTGGCAGGCAGCCCGGGAGCACATGGACGCCACAATGCTACACTCGCGTATGCGGGAATAGCGGGTAATAGCTTAGGATATCCTCAGGCGACGCTCAGCAGCTTTCTAATTGCAGCCACATCGGTAGTAACTGAGCGAGCTCAGGCGAAGAGAGATCTGACTGGGCAGGGGGCAGCTGATGTCATCGTTAGCTGGTCACCCGCTCCCCTCCTTGGCTCACTGGCCGCGGGACGCATGTTCCTACTACCCAGATCAGCTCCTAGCTGCCCGTGCTCAGGGGAGAGCGTGTCAGTATAGGCAAATCGAACGGGGATTCCAGCAAGATTCCAGTTTGAACATTAATATCTGTGTGGGATACCTTGAGCGTCATCCCAACTGAGTGTGCCATCAGTCTAATTATCCTGACAAATTAAACTAACATTAACATGGCTGTGTTCCAACTATTGAGAAGATATTAAAATGAATTTTGAAAAAGGGCTTGGGGAGATTTCATAACATGTTTTTTATGCAAAGATCAAGGTGTTTTAAAACAATTTTAAGTCATCAGGGATGCTATAAGGTCATACAACAAAATTCAATCCACATGTATTGTCTCCTACAATGGTGCCATAAGGGGATTTAAATGGCTTCTTACACCACAGACTCACTGAGCAAGTGGGAAAAAAATATAAGTACCCCAACAGGGCATGAGACACGTCAAAGACATTCCAGCTTCAGTCTCCAGCTCACTAAACACAAGTTTGACCTGGGTTTTTGGATGCTGGATTATCTTGGCAAATAAAGATGAAGATTGTCTGATCTCTGGGGATATCACAACAAGGCCCTCCTGTTTTCAGAAAAATGAACTGCAGTTTGAAGCCTATATTTGAAACAGTTTTATGTAAAAATATACAGTACGTGCATAGCAGATCAATGACCTTAGTGATATGAAGGTACAGTAAAATTATGCTTTGCAATAATTTCTCACATTTTTAAAAGACATCTAAATATTTTACTATCCAATTATACCACTGAAAGAATCAATTTCACATGTCAAGAGGCAGGAGTGCATGATGGTATGTTTTTACCCCATCAAGACTAATTAGAACCACCTTCTTTAAATACACCCACAAAACCTAACATTAGCATTAAACGTAGCACTGTAAAGTTTCACAAACCACAGTTAGGCAAATAAAACTTGTATTTGTAATAATCATGTCTTTTAACATTCACATGTTAGGGTTGCCACAGACACATTTCTGTAATAAAGATACCTGATAGTGGTAAAGACACCAACACGATCTAGAAAGTGTGTGTTCATTTTGGGAGTGTTGGGCATTTCAGGTTCAGAAGCTACCAATCCAGACCAACGTTTTGTTTCAACCAACCAGTTGAGTACCCTGTAACTGTGACTTTATGCTCAGTTAGCTGGTAGAAACAAAATCCTGGTTTGGATTTGTAACTTATGGACCTGAAATGCCCTACACTGCATTTTGGTCAATGTCACACAAACAGACCAGTGCAAACCTGAGAACTGGTTCCAGATCTTAGCCAGGTCTTAACCACGGAGAAACAGATCACTGACAGCCAGCAGCGAAAGCTGTGGAGATGTCTCACCAGCAAGCTGCGATAAATGCCACATTCACCTTTGAGCTTTCCTCTGTGCTCTACTGCACTAGAGGGCTGCTAGTCCAGGCATCGACGTCAGAGGGTCTGCAGCGACGGGGAACACCAGCAGTTATGAGACCCCATCAATGGGGTGCTTACCACATCCCAGCAGGGTATGTTTACCTCAGTCAGAGGCAAGACAAAAGACATGCATTATTTCTCAGCATGAGACAGGCAAAAAGCTCTCCATGTGAATTACTCGTCCTCATTGCAGGTTCTAAGAACCTTAGGCCTCTGTTAGGAACCTTGGCTTTTCTTCCACAGATGTGCGTAGGTCTGGAACCTGTTCCCCTCTCGCTCCATCCAAAGGGGCCTCATCCCATTTTGGCCCCAAAAGTGGGCCTTGGGATTTATTTACAGTTCTGGTTTGACCAGCTTTCAAACAGCATGTGGTCTTAAAAATCATGTTTCTGCAAACAATTGCAAATATTTTAAGCATGTGAAGTCAAGCGAGCATGGTACCGTGATAAAAACATTCCAAATCTCCTACAAATACGGAACAAATGCTCATCCTTGAATCCCTAGCTGCAGGAGCAGAATTAAAATCAGTACTTACTTAATTCATTTTGTACTGTATATACTTTTTCTGTCTAAAAATTTAATTCACTTTCTTTTTTTAGCCATCCCTTAAAATGTGCAAAAAACGGGTGGGCAGTTACATAATAGGACTTATCGACCATTCACAGCCAGACTGTATACATTTACATTTTCATGCGGCCGCCCATAACGACCCAGCCATGAGATTTCGCCAAAGCTGCTAAATAGAATCCTGGGGCATTTCCAAGGCAGTCACGTGTCTCTCTGTGAAAGACCGATCATTTCATCTGTCGGCTGGTTGACGGGAAATAGAAGTAGGAGTACGGAATGTAAAGGCAGTCTGTACCGTACAGACTCCCGTTCCTGTAGACTCCAGCGTTCATCTGGCCGACTTTGGCTTCCCTGCCATCCACTGTCCTCCACACTGCGTTTGACGTTTGCCAAAAAATTAAAGAAGATTCACGGGACATTTAGGCTACCTTAGAAATCACTATCGGAAAAATTGAATAAAACAACAGTGTCTTTTCATTTCTTCTTTAGCATATATTAAAAAAAAACTGGACTTAAAGGAGGCCTCAGATAACAAAAGTGATAACATTAATTGAGTAATTGATGTTACTTTAATCATAGGATTTCGATTTCACTGGTCTAAGTAAGCCTTTTGAGGAGAAGTAGACCCCTGGAGAACTTGTTGGGACTGTTATCCTAAATAGTCTATATGCGTCTTAGGTTTGGGAAAATCTGCTCCGAATGAGTTACCGTGGAGAAATGCAACAATAAAGCCAGCAGACTGCAGCCTTCACTGTTTCACGACAGACGTGCGACTGGCGTCTGATAGAAGTACGGGAACTACACTGCGAGGCGCTATAACGACGTGCGCTTCCCACTTAAAGAGGCCGATACAGGAGCGCGTATGGGAAATATTAAGCGGGTAACTGAAAGAGACTAGCTTTACATTCTCACGCCATTCGCCATGATTATTTAACGCTTATTTATTATTTAACATGATTGATTATTTAACATTTGCCTCGTTTAAGGATGCATGAAATATGAAAATTCTTTCGAAATGTTTATGTAGGTGGAAACAAACCAAAAAGAAGATGCCACTTTCAAGTGGGTACGTATAGCATTTACCCTGTATTATCTTCAACAGCACCAACATCTAAGCAAGAGAATACTATTTAAATGCAAGTGCAATACGGGAATTACCATTTAATTTCTTAGGCTACATGTTTGTGGTGATTAAGTACAACAGAACAGCCATTTAAGTTCATAAACTAAATTTTTTCTGATCCTGTTATTTCACCAGGATACGATTAATTAATTTATCAGATCGATGGAGATTGTGGTGAGTAAATCAAATTCGGGCATTTCTCTTCTGTTCGACATCATACGAAAATGCTAGTAGCCTATATTTCAGCAGGGGTCTGTCGTTAAAGGAACATAAAAATTAAATAAAGACATTCCTCTGCGAAGCAGAAATTCGGCACGTATGGACTCTTAACTATAGTTACACATCTTAACCATACTGTATCATTAAAAGCACATTTGTTCAGCTTTGCTCCCGTAAAGCCAATTACTTTAAAGATTGCATAATTCCCGGCGTCATAAGTATCACATTCCCAGCGCAATATCCACATAAATCTATATACAATACAGGTCAGCGACGTTAACAGTAACATATATCAACAAATGCATGCTTTAATCAACAAGAATAAGCGCTGATCGAAGGCGTAATTAAACGCAATACCCTGCGCAAAAAAAACGTGAAAAAGAAAAACATTGAACATGAAAAATCATATTTAACGTGCTGAAGATCCCTGAGTGCGATGTGCTGCATGAGAAACTACGGATGGTATTTCTGCAGAAATAAAATATACTGTGTACAGTTGGGTCCACAAACAGCGCTATCTCCTACCGCACTTTCTAAGCAGTCCCGGGAGCTCACCTGTGTTTTCTGCCAGGCAAGACAAACCCGTTACGGCCAGAAGCAACCCCCCCAGAAAGCACATCTGTATAAAAAACAACTCCTTTCGCTTTCTCCTTCTTGTCTTGGTCTTGCTCCGGCCGATCATCACACGCAGCGGGCGACTTGGTGCTCGGACAGCCGGCGACATCACACCGGCTACCGCCCCATCCATATAGGTCTTGGGCAAGAATGCAATCTTTGGGGGGGGGAAATATATGAACGGAAAAAGACAAAACAAGGTGGTGGGAGCGGGTAAACGAGGACTGGGAAAGTTTCAAAACAGAGTCATTTGGAATGCCGTCGACGCGTGAAATAAGGACTCGATTCCCTTCGCTGCCGTAGACGTTCCCACTTATATCATTTTAACGATAATACCGAGAAGGGACGCTGGGAGCGGAAACGGAGCGCCATGGATGCGGCAAAGTCGTTGCCAGCCCTCGCTCGACACGGTCTGCCGTGGAGTTGTGGATGCTGATGTGGTACAGAGGGAAAGGAGAGGGGGATGGAGGGTGAGAGAGAGATCAAACTGATGCGGAGCAGCTGTTTGACGGCGGAGAGGTGAGAGAGCGACTCTGAGGTGAAGCGTGGAAATGCGAGCGTATCACCGCCCTCTTCTGGAGACTCTGGTGTGCGACGTGGAGGTGGAATTACCCATTGATTCCTTATTGTCTTGGGACTGAAGATTTAAATAGTTCACGGAGGTTGTATGCAGCCAAATGATAAGACGAATACAAAGAATAAAGCGAGCTTCCTTCTAATCTATCAGGTACTGCAAACATTAGTTTTACTCCTTTGTAGTAATTGCAGCCTGGAATCTCCTTTAATTTATTAGGCCAAGTTCTACCGGCTCAATTCACATACTGTACTTGAATGTGAATCCATCCATCCATTCCCTATATGCGGTCCACAAAGCGTAGTCCACCATTGGATGAGATACCAGTCCATCACAGGACCTCAAGTAACATTCTGATCAAATATTTTTGACCAATGAGTCAATAAGAGTGAGATAAGACAGTGATGTAGGGCTATGCCGTGCTGTGGTAGAAAGTTCTTACTGACTTCTTACTTCTGCTTTCATCCCAGTGAAATGTGTGAAGTAGAGAGGCAAAAATTGCAGAGGAAGTACATCAAGATTAGAAGCTAAATATTCATAGCATAATATAATATATAGGCCTGCCATTTCTTCCCAAGTATTTTAACTGAAGAACAATACAAAGAACAAAGATTCCCATTAAGTCTTAGATCTATTTTTTCCCAAGCCTATATGTATCTATGGAGTATGTCCCTTTAGTACATTTCCTCATTATTCCAAAGACAAAAGCTCTTAACTGCAAGAGGAAAAGCGTCCAGGTATATTTGCAGCCTCCCTGACACATGTTGACAAATTGGACCTAATCTTTGTTTGGTGCTTAGCAAAATCATGTATTTGGAATGCCAAAATAAATGAATATATAAATGAATAAACAAATACATCGTCGGATCAGTAGGATTACCGTGAAAAGCCCATCGATCTAAGCATTATCCTTGACCTGTGTACATGTAGAACTCTCAGCTACCTTAAAGTTATGTCATTGTCTAATGCAGTGTCTCCCAATCCAGTTCTCAGGGGCCCGCAGCCAGTCCATGTTTTTGCTTCCCCTGAGCTCCCTGCCAGACAGTCCACATTTTTGCTGCCTCCAAGCTCCCATGGCTCAAACACTGGTACTGTGAACCAGTGAATACTGACCCACTTCAGGTTCTGGTTCTAACACGGGTTACTGCGTGCCAGTGAGTACCGGCTCACTTCAGGTTCTGGTTCTAACAAAGGTACTGCGAACCAGTGGGTACTGGCCCATTTCAGGCTCTGACTCAAACACTGGTTACAGACAGAAAACTGTAATATGGGTGTGACGTAGAATGTAGTCTGAAATGGAAAGACACTGTACTACAGGAGTCTGACCTCATTTCTCTCTGACACAGCCAATAGTAGAGATCGTGAGCTTGGGGCATCTTCTCAGCAAATGTTACATTCCTCTGCTTCTCTGAATATGAAACTCTGCCCAGTGCTGCTCACCTGCTAATTTGCAGACCACCATAACGCTAGTCACGTCAGCCTTGAAATATATGCTTTCAGTCACTTTGCTCTTCACCTTCATTGACATCCCCCCCCCCCCCCCCCCAGGCAAACAGCAGATTTGTGCAATTTTGTGGGCTATTCCACAGATTTTGTCAAATATCACATATGGGAGTGTATTCCCAGCTTATGGTCTTAAAATGGCCTCTGCCTGCGTCCATCTTGGGTGACAGCGCCGGAGTCATGGTGACGCTCACGGGTACATGGCAGCAAGGGCATACCTGTAGGTGTGGGGGACGAAAAATCAGGTGGGTCAGCCCCACAACAATTCACTTGGTGACTAAATCACACTACAGAATCAACTACTTATTTTTAAAATCAGTTTTTAAATGACCCGTGGCATTACTCAGACCAAACGAACAAAGACGGAGAAAAATCGATTTGCTTATCCGACACCTAATCTCATGCACACGTACCTGTCAGACACAATCGTTTTATTGTACTGTATCGCTCACTGTGAATGCTGAATGGGCGGCCAGGACCACCCAGGCCATCCCATGTTGCCACGGCAGCGTGGCAGGGATGTATACACTTCAGATTCTTGCTGGGGGACACCCTCATATTTCACATGTGCTGGAAAGCCATGTGTTCTGGTGCTAGAGGACAAATCTACATGTTATCTCTATGTAAATTGTGCTAATATTTTTTCCTGGCAATGAACTCTACCAGTGTTCAGATATAGACTACTGTACAATTATAGACCACAATTTCTTACCCCAGTCTTCAGGGGCCCCAGACAGCACACATTTTTGCTCCCTCCCAGGTTCCATCACACCTGTACCAGGTATTCGGTGATCGAGATTGTTTGGTTATTGATCTTTGATTGTTAGGTATGCTGGGAGTTGGGAGGGAGCAAAAACGTGAGCTGGCTGGGAGGCCCAAGGACTGGGTGGAGATAGGCTGTTATAGACCTTGCATCAGATTAGAGTTGTACACTGGTGGGGAAACACGGTGCTCTCGCGACGCTTATTGGCATAGCGTTCTCCGTCAGTCATGTGATTTGCTTCTGCTCTCCTCATTGGTCTAACCCAGAACACGCTGCCTTTTGAAGTGCCGCGATCCAGTTTTGGTCCAGCTTTGTCCAAGAATGCCTTCCTTGTAGGGGCGGCTCCAGAATGCGACCATCTTTCCCTTTGATCAGTTCAGAGGGCTGTTTGTTTACAGATCGAGGAAGGCTTTCACCGCCACAATCCCTGGCATGTCATCCGCCATTAAAATGTTAATAAACAGCTGTGGTATTCCTCGAGCTGCTTCAGGCACGCTTCCAGACACAGCCGTAGGCCTTCTGCTTTTTCACTTTTGCAAAAAAAAAAAAAAAAAAAAAAAAAAAAAACAACCTTGCAAAGAAGACGATCAGCAATGCTGCTTTCCATCACTTTCAGTGATATCAAGGTGGCTACAAGTCATTTTCATTGACAAACAAATTGAAGCCATTTGTTGTAACAATTTACAGAGCATCCTGCTTGGATAATCAATCGTGATTTAAGCAGGAAGCCTCAATGAAACGCTTTAGGGATACACATAACGATGGCACGTCAAAAGCTGAGAAAGATTGCATTTTGATATCCCTAGTAAGAAGACCTCCATTTACTTTTATCGAGCTACCGTTTTGGTGAGAACAATCGAACATTTATATCAATCAAACATCAGAAAGTCACCGGGGACACGCACGTCTGCGAGAAGCTGGCCGGTTCTCTCTTTATCGGGGACCCGCAGCCGGCGGCGTCTCGTGGGTTTCCCCGCTGCTCGCTGACGACATCGCGTTTTCATATCGCCCGGCTGACAGGCAGCGCTGATTGCCAGCCCTAAGTGTTCTTATAAATAGCCCTGGAAATTTTCCAGCAAGAATGGAAAAAGCGGCTCTGCTCTAGGCAACGCGCCCGCAGTTAGCCTTTAACGCTTTCAGGCAGCGATTCCTTACAGAGAGGAGGGGGTATAGTAGAGCTCGTGCAGTGACACTGAAACCTGACTGAGTATGGATCTGACATACGGGACTGTGCAAGTCTTAGGCAGCGAAAGGAACATTTTAAAGCTATTCATCTAGGTAGCAAGTATATATTTGCTCAGAACTTTATAACATAGGCAAATGAAGAGTAACACAATAAAAGCTGACAATATATTTCTTTCCATTCCCCCAAGGCTCACTGATACCTTGCTAGATGGCTAGATGAACAGCCCTTCAGCTCCTCAGGGGCACCTCAGCCATTCCATGGACTTAAATTTCACCACCAGTTCAATTAATCAATTACCTTAATTAGTTAAATAACTCAATGAGGTATTGATTAGCCTCATAACATAGTATGCTAGCGGTCGAGTAAAAGACAAACAAACAAACAAAAAAAAAAAACGGTGTATTAGATGGTTGCTGCAAATACTGTGGTGATTTCAGGAGAGGTTTTGAAATGACTAAGCTGACACTTTGACAGACATTACATCATAGTTTTAAACCAACATGAAGATCATTTAAAGATCATTTCCTTGACTGCCTAAGACTTTTACACAGTGCAGTATATTCACACGTTAGGGAAGAACAGTAGGGAACACTTATATTGTACTAAAACAGTACAATGTAATTTACCGTTAATTGATTACACCGCTGCTCCAATTGACAATCAAAATAGGAATAATAACAAAAGAACATGTAGGCCTAACATTAATCTTCACTTAGTATAGTTTTGCTTTCAGGAATAAGGATTGTTTTCAGCTAAAAAAATAAAAAACACCAAATGTATAGTCACAGCAGGGGTGTCGTTAGGTCTACTTTAGCCTCCTCCCCCCCCCCCCCCCCCCGAAATAAATGTACACAAATTAGTTTAAATAATGTGGGGCGTTTGCATCAGACCCCCATAATAAAGGCTTAGCCCCCTCTTTTCATAAATCTCTGAGTCACAGTATAGTACAGTTTGCTGCCTGGTGGTTCTCAGAAATAATAAAATATAATAAATACATAGGATACAAGCATCCCCTTGTTATTCAAACTGTCGCCATCTGAATACTCAAAATAGTGAAAACCCACAATTTGCTGTCTGATACTCACAACATTACTCACAACAACAAGAAAAATTTGAAACGCTCAATATCGTTTGGGTTTGTGAGTGCAGGCGACAGCATGTAGAGTATCTAGCGGTCTTATCTCTGCCGTAGTTCCAATTCGGATTGCACATCTAATTAACTTCATGCGTGACAAAATTAAATAAATCAGCAAATTTATGTGCCTTTATGCCTTTAACACGATTCCATTGTTTATCTGCAGATGTACGGTATATAGTCATTGTAGTGCGAAAGGGAAACATAATCCCTATTCAAAACTGAATAGTATTGCTGTGCACCACACACACAAACACCAACTGGTGAGTCCATTGGGTGCTAAATAAGTTTGCAATTATTTTTTTAATCCTTTATATCATGCATAAATCCTTGTAACAGGGGTGTTTGAGAATCTGTTTCTGATATATAGGGAAATTGTTTGAGGTTTTGGGATGGACTGGAAATGCATTGTTGTTTTCCTATTGATAGCAGTGGGATCATAGACTCCAAATACCTGAAACTTCCTGAAAACTATTTCAGGGACAGATTAGATTCAGATAAAGAAGCACGTCTGTGTTTGATATGCATAGGCTCATGGGACAGTCCAGTCGGTCACCATATCCAGGGCCTGGTAGTTTAGCTTCCCTTACCCAGGGAAGGCTGTGCTCACCATGTCGCCACAGGATGAGATGGATTCTCAGCAGTTTCAAAGGCTCACAAAGGGAAAGAGAGAAGGGAGGGAAAAAAAAACAACAAATTAAGTCCAGCTAAATTGTTTTTCCATAGCCAGTGGGCTTGGCAAAGGGAGTGGGCATACACACACACACAAGATGCAAGGCAGAGTGGCAGAAAAGACGGACCCAGAGCTTAAGCGAAAATAAACTGGACCCTGGGAACATCACCCAGCCCAGTCCAGAGAAAAATCTCAGAAAAGTAGACAAAACTCCTTACGGTATTAAAAACACATGTTGGTGTAGTGATGCTTTTGAATTCTGCACTCAGGGCCTCTTTAAAGCATCTTGTTACTTCACCTTATCCAGGTCCAGGACTGTATGCAGACATAGACTGTCTCTAGTCTCTCCTGCAATACTTACAGTAGAAGACAGTGAGACCGAGCTGTGATGGTCCTCCTAAAAGCTCGCATGTCAACACAGCTCATTGGCTGCTGCTTGTATTTAACTCACATGGATTGGTGCAATGTTTAAGGCCCGCCCCCTTTTAATGAGTGTCATAATACTAACTGATCCAATTATTTCACTTATATATCCCCTTCCATCTAATGGTAATTTGAGATAAGGATGGTTGCGTCCAATAGAATTACACTGTTGTCCAGAAAATGTTACAGTTAATTATTACTCAGGAAACGGATCTTGACTGAGAGTAAGAGATTTTTATTCTTATTAGTAAAATCTGGGCAATTCCTGATTCCTGCTGCCAGGATGGTATTCATTATGGGAATGTATGGAGAGAGAGGGAATACCCCCATTCCCTGTATATTCATTATAGGGATGTATGGAGAGAGAGCGAATACCCCCATTCCGCTGTATATTCATTATGGGAATGTATGGAGAGAGAGGGAATACCCCCATTCC
>JAODLC010000116.1:1181722-1235683 GCA_026781145.1 Hippopotamyrus pictus | reverse complement strand
TATTTACCTGAGAACAGGTGTGGCTCATCAGAAGCCGGGTATGATGGAAAACCTACTGGACGGTAGCTCTCCAGGACCGGAGTTGGAGACCCCTGTCCTACATCATAGGCAACGCTTACGACAAGCCGCCACATCCCTCCCAGGCAGCGGGGGGTGGTCGCTTGGGGGGGGGGGGGGAAATACAGCTTAACCTAGAAACCACTGAGCATGTCTGTGTGCTTCTCGGTCCTCTGAGCCAGTGTAAGGCTTCCTGCGTTTGGGATTAGGCTCCATCACACACACATGCACACAGAGCAAACAGAATATAGCCCATAGTAACACAACTACATAGTTGTACATCATGAGAGTTTCCTATGAAAATAACTCAGTGCTTTTCATTATAAACAAAGCCCCTTAGTAAATGTGGAAAATGGGCAGGTGACCTGTCAGCTTAGCCATCTGAAGAGAAGCCTGCTTAGCATTGATTGACTGGACTGTTTTGTGCTTTTTAGTGATTTATATTTTAGATGTTGTAATAAACCATAAATTAAGGATCATTATAAGAATCACTTCTTGAAATATGCAGTTTAGCTGAGAAATGAAAGTATAGAAGTATAGAAATTTATGTCATACCAAAACACCTTAAAAACATTGATTTGGTCGGTATTGTAACATAAGCAATGACCCTAAAAATAGATTTTAATGATAGGAACCCTGTGAAGCCAGCCGATACTCCTGCCAGACATTAGTAATATTCCCTAATTATTATCTAGTCTACCACATCTGGAAATTCAGTGTTATTCATAACTGCCAATAGCATAACTGAGACAGAATGTTCTCAGGTCTCAAACTGCCCATTTTACAAGAGCCAACATAACATCAATTAGCAAACAAAAACCAGGACCTAAATAAGGGGCAAAAATACACAGTTGATCTCTAATAAACTTCCCTTGGTTTGCTTTGGCTGCCATAATTCGATATTTTCAGGTCGATTCTTAATTTAATTTTTGATGTGTCTGCCTACATCCCCCTTGACGAGGAAGAGCAAGAGCAGGACAGTACTCTGCGGCCTCCCGGCGTGAAGTGATCCCCAGAGAGCGATGTTCCGAAGGGATAAATAAATAAATAAAATCAAAGTAAGATGGCCGCCACAGAGGGTGACAGCCCTGCAGGGCATTCTGGGTACTTCAGTAGTCCCAGCAAAGCCGTCGTCTGTAAACAAACAAAGAACAAGAACAGCAGAAAGCCATCATCATCATCGCCATAGTCATTGCAGTTTACAGGAATTCACAGCTAATTTTACAGTGTGCAAGAACTGCATTTCTGTGATTACGAATTAAACATTTTAATAACACCTAAATCAATCAAGGGTTCCTTTTTACATTCTGCCTGCCTCTACCAGGAATTACTTAGACAATACTAGGCTTGGGCGGTAGTACGGAATATCGTCGTTGCATTTTGGCTATAGCACAAAATTTTGTGTGTACTGTGGTATTGTGGTTTGTCGAAATGCATTGTGGGGACCCCCCCCCCCCCACTCAGTGAATTTCATCGGCAAGGATTTCATCACTGAGACTGCCCTGTTTTGAAAATACAGTCATAATAACATAAACCCTGGTATAATACCTGGACAGTGTGACTGTATGAAAAACAAGATACCGCCCAAGCCTAGATAATGCTTACGCGATTTTGCTTGCTGTGGGTGTGCACACACATGAGAAGCTTAGACACAGAAACTCTGAGGCCCATAGCATGCACTGATATTTCAGGCACATTATACACTCCTGCCTGAGCAGGAAGCTTAGAACAACAGGCGTACGGAGCGTGAAGCAGGAGATGCAGTTACCAGAGAGAAGAAGAGAGTCAGTCAGTCTGCAGCAGCTGGCGCGATTTGGCCGCCTCTCGGAGGGCCGCATGCATTTCCCGTTTTTTTTCTTCTCAGGCAGTTGTTTATGTCAAAAATAGGACCCAAAAACATAACCAGACCTCAGTAATCCACACGGATGTGAGTGATTGTGTAAGGACCTGCTTGGTCTTCTGCTCGCGCTTGAGCAAAGACAGACCCGTCCCACCTATCGCCAGCGATGATCTCCCCCTTCTTTTCAAGCGAGCCACATCTTACGGTCCAAAAAGAGATGCGCTATGTTGTCTAACCGCGTTGCAGAGTCGAGCCGTAGAGCACAGATGAGCACCTAACATCTGAATCTATTTAAATGCATAAATACGGCTGGACATGTCCTCACGCAGACAAGCAACAGCTGTCAACTGGCCGAAGCAAGCGTCAAGTCTTAGTTTGATTAAAAATACCCCGCAGTCGGCCGCAAGAGAGCGACCAGCAGGGCGGCGACACACACCCGACTCACCCCACCCCATGCTCACCGGGGTGGCGCCTACGGTTCCCTCTCCGAGGACACGTCTCCCTCCGCCCCACTGCTAGCACTAGGGTCCACCTTCGGCCGTGCGGCTGCCTTCTCCCTTCCCGACTCGGACGGCGGCTTCGGCCGCGTCTTCTCCTTCCGTTGCTGCTGCTTCTCTTGTTTGGCCAGCTGCCATAATGACAGAGGGGAAAAGAAGAAAAAAAAAAAGGGCACCTTTTCAGCAGTAACAGAGAAAACGGTGAAAAAGGCGGAAAAACAGAGCTAGCTAATGACGATGGGTGTGGAATTACGAGACCAAAACATGAAATAAATCAAGAAAACCGGCCCCCTGCATCCATCCTCCAGCTGTTTACCCAGTACTGGGTCACGGGGGGGGGACCGGAGCCCATCCCAGGCAGCACAGGGCCCAAGGCTGGGGAACAACATGAACGGGACACCAGTTCACCAGCGGACACACACACACCCAGACACACACAGACAGAAGACAGACACACACAGACACACACACTGAGGGCAATGGAGAGCCAGTTAAGCAGCCTGCATGTTTCTGGACTGCCGAGAAGACCAGAGGACCCAGATGAACGTGCATGAGAGTGAGATCGTGCAAAACCCACACACACAGAGCAGAGGAGGGGAAACCAGCATGGTGGAGTCTGCCTATCCAGGGCGAACATGCTAACCAAAAGGACGACCGTCAGGCAGGATCAAATTCCGCTTACCATACACCAGCTACGATCACTGGTCTACTTTCGTTGTCATTATTTTTTAATGTTTGCGTTTGTAAATATAAGCAACGAACACGTGATCTCTATACAGGCAAAAATCAAATTATAGCACAGAATGTTCCAGGAACGGTTTCTTCTCCGGGAGACTGCAGTGAGATGTTGATAAATATCTGGTGTCCTCGAGAGGGTAGTGAGGAGAAACTGAGCAGAAACTGCTTATTAGAAGCTGCACAGATTAGCTAGAAGGCCATCGCAGACTGCAAAAGCGAGGCGCAAAAGCCTACATTTAGTTTGCTACACAACACTGAGGTTTTCAGAAGCGTGTCTCTAGAGTTCATCCCTGGAGCAGACAGGAAAGTGATTTCAAACTCAGACAGAACCGCGACCGTTAGGTTACCCTCTGGCGTGCTTACTTGCCCGTGCCGACCAGGTCAGACAGTAAGGCATTCTCATACGAGCCACCAAAACTGATGCAAAGAAGCACTTTCTGACGTTGCAGGCCAGGGGAATATTCCAGAGAGCAGAGAGATGGCTGCAATGCAGAGGTCTCCATGTGTTTGTCACAGAGGAGACTTTGATCATTTGAAATTTCACTGGAATTCAAGCCAGCAGGATGCAAAGCGATGATTTCCTTTCTTTGAAACAAATCTGTCATCAATGAACGTGTAACGGATCCCTGACAGTTTCGCATAGAATTATGCCGATAAAGGAGCCCTGGAAATAATGTAGAAAAACAAGGATGTCGAGTAGTAAATTTGTTAAGACTGATGAATATTATGAATGAGTTAATTATCATGACTAGCATTAAAACACCCAAAAACATTTTCACTTTCCCTGTACCGCTTACTTCATGCAAGAGCCATCCATCTGTTTTCAGTCCCCATTTATCCAATTAGGATCCCAGTGATTTGCAGCCTGTCCTTCTGGAAGGAGACCTAGAATATTCTGGGTTTCTCACAGACACACTTTCCTCCTCCATATGACCATGTATTTGGATTGTAGGTGCAAACGGGAAATCTGACCTCAAAAACTACGCAGCGACGTTCACGCCCGGTGCACGAAAAGTCTGCACTGACTGCATCGGGTCCTTTATGAACACAACAGCCAAGGTGACCTGGCCCCTAGACTTCTCTATTGGTCAAGAGCGAGTCCTAGTTTCCAGCCTGGGCAGAGGAAAGCATACTGAGCACCTTCTCGATCCGAATCAGATCATCTACAAGTGAATAACTGTGAGGAAAATGAAAAATGCTCTGCTGTGGCCAGGTGTGAGGTGGTAAACTGGGCTTGGAGGAAGCTACCAGCTTTCTGTGACCTATGGAGACCTTCAGTAAAACAGAAGAACCATGAGGATGCAGACAAAACCACAAGAGCACAAGCCTTTGGCGATGGTTCTATAACTTTGGTGAATGCCAAGGAAATTTTATGGATTAAGAGTTATATTTAAGACATAACTACCCCTTTGGAAGACCATGCGTTTTGGGACAAAATAATGAATTGTGATTCGATTTACAAAAATGAAACTAGATGACAATAACATTAAGTGCATGAAACCGCTGCAAACCCTAGAAAGTAAATAAAAGTACCTGACAGTAAACAAAGAATGTACAAAAAGGACAAGGCTTGCTCTAGTAAGATGGGGATATGCATACAAAGGAATAATGAACTTTTGAACTTAAAAATAGATGTTTCAACATGCGTGCGCTTACGGACTGTACTTTTATGCACGGAATGAGTCCAAAATGCAATGGCGCGCATGTGCGTGTGTATGCATTAGGTTTGGAATTCATCGGGGACTTTTATTTTAAAACATGCAGGAACTTCAAGGTCAGCGGCGGGCTGGCCTACTTAATGTTTTGCATGCACTTGCTTTTTCTGCAAGTTGTCCATTCAAGCAGAGTCACAGTTAGTCCTTTGGAAGTAGGCTGATGTGCAGACGGGGAGGAGGATGGGTACTGAGAGAGAGGGACCGGTGGCCGGCCAGCAAGCAGGCAGGTGTGCTGGGACTTGCCCCTCAGGGAAAACAGCAAAGGATTGTATTAAACTGCGTGTCAAAACAGGGCACAAAACATCCACTGAAATCTTCAGTCGATGCCTCCACAAAAAAAAACCCTTATCAATAAGAAAACAGCTGGTGGCTGATTCTGCAGAGAGACTCGTCTCTGTTGTTAAACTCTCCTCTTCACCAAGCTCCCGCGTTCATGGGTCTGAACCTGCATGACTCAGGTTCTCCAAGCTTGGTGTCCTGACTAGAGAGGCCTCAATTAAACAGCAGAGTAAATCCAGCGGCGCATCAGTTGAAATGCCAATGGGAAGTGGGCAGAGTAACAAACCGAAAGTTTCAAACGGTACAGTAAGTATAACACTAGTCATGCATGTCGGAAGCTGAGAGACTCAACTGATCGGATCTCGGGATTAAGGGCCGAGATTGCGTTAAAAGTCACAACCCCCTGCCCCCCCCTCCCCCCCATGATCAAATATGACGACACTTAAGACTATTTAAGTTTGAAAAAGTTTTTTGATCAAAGAATTAATCCGAACACACACTTTGGTAAGTACAGGTCCATCCACAGGGCCTCCATTTCTGTGCAGTATGATTCTCAGAGAGGGCCAGATCCCAGCATCCCCGGAGGCCGACCGATTGCGTAACCGTGAACGACGTCACCGATATTTAGAGCGGCCTCAAAACACGAGCTGGTCTCCATGGAAACGGAGTGGGTGTGCAAGAGGGGACCTTCGACCACCCCGGACTCCTGCTGGGCCGGAGGGGAGGTCGGGCCACGGGCAGCAGGACCGGATCCAGAGCTGCCGATTACGTGCCACCTTCACGAGTCGCCTTGGCCCGCGCTCTGCATTTCGACCTCAAAAACAGTGACATAAAAGAGCAATGGGTAGGTAAGGCAGCTGCAAAGTGATCAAGGTGGGTGGGGGCCAGAATAAGCATTATATTTAGCGACAGCCCAGGGAACTTAGTGGGGACTGCGCTTAAAGCTGGCCAGTCGTGATATGACCATAAACCAAGGGAAACCTTCAAAAATACAGAGCGACTCGGAGGCTTTAAGCCAAGAGGTCGATTCAGTTAGGAGCAGAGATGTCTCAATCGATAATAAACCGAGGTCTGTCACACAGATGGGATGAGTCTTCAGTGAGCTCAGAAATCCACAGGAAATCCATTTCATGGCCTCAAGACACGCACATGGACACGCAGACCTCATGGGGAAACCAGGAGACCCGACTGGCATGTAGGAAATTAACTTTGTCTTCAGTGTGTTCTCTTGACATGAGCCATGACAGAGGTATATCTACAGTGCGGCAATCTGATAATGTGGGACCGCTTCAGCAGGAGCCAAGGACAATAGCACCACCTACTGTATAACTGTGGTACCCGCACTTTACCTTTGAAAAGAATCGCGGATGGTGTGAGGGAGCCGAGAGAGAGGAGAAGAGGAGGGTTATTTTGTAGGACAACTTACACTATAACTAACAGAATCATTGCTATCTGTTGGTTCACTGGAATCTTTTTCTTTTTGTGCAACTTTAACAAGGAACCTATCCAATGATAGCTGTTTTCGCCTCCTTTTCGATTTTGCGGAAATGTGGACATTGCATTGCCCTTAAACAGATTCATCACTCGCACTGCTACACCCTTATTCGGGTGGTGCTTTTCTACTAAACTTTGACTATACGAGTGAAGCATGCTGACAGACCGAGCATGGGAAACGATTACCCACAATCCCGCAGCGAGAGAGAGAGAGAAGACCCATCGGCTCAGTTGTGATCACGTGACACTAGGCAGACAAAGCGTATACATAATACTCTTATTGCAAGACCTCGCTCATTTATCAAGTTAAAATTTATTAAAAATTTTGCTTGTCTTGTAAAACACTCGCAATCCAATGTTTTACTGTATTTGTTGTGTATTGCATCTCTGTATAACTCAACATTAAACCCACAAACTAGTTTTCCCTAAACAAACGCTTCTATTATTTGAACGCAACACAGTCTCTCGAAACGTCAATATTTGAAGAGTTTGCAAAGCGTGGTAGACAGTTCCACTGCTAAGACCGGAGGAGATTTTCACCTGAGTGACTCCCAAAACCACAGCAGTACCTGTTTGGAGTCCATGGGTCCGGTGGGGGACTCCAGCACAATGGTGACGGGTCCGTCGTTCTGGATGTGCACCTGCATGTACGCTCCGAACTGGCCATCTGGCAGAGAAGAATAAGTCAGAGAGCAAGTCAGACATGGCGATTTGATAGGGCAGGACAAAACCCACGGTCGCGCTGAAAATACATGCTTCAAGGCAAGGAGACAAAAAGCTCGATCCTTTAACATCAAGTATGAGGAAACTCACAAACGAAACACACCCTACGAGGCGGGCAGCTGACATGCAAGTCACCTGTTTGCTTGACACAGGTAGCAATAGGTGCTTTTCACAGTCGGTGAAATGCAAATTAGCTCAACAAACTACAGCCTCTGAGATGCACACGTGTTTCCATGTTATGTTTTTGGAATTGAAAAAATTGTGAAATTTATCAGTGAAGGTTTAACGAGCTGAACAATCTTAGGAATAACACTGCCGCTGTGGTGTGTCTTTCTTACAGAAAGAATCAGCAAATCCCCCATTTTTCTGAGAAAGGACCAGTACGGATACCCTCCAAACTAAAAAGGTGCCTTCGTCCTGATAAACATATTCATCGCCATCGTCATCATAACCGTCATTGTCATTGCCATCGTCAGACACGCGGCCCAATTCTCCATCAAACTTGAAAGCGTGTTTGAAAATATGGCTTTTGTAGGTTAGGTCTCAATCCCTCAGAATAAAATGCAGCCTCATCACATTTCCTGCGCGGGCCGCCACCTTCCCCATCACGCAGACGGCGCGCCCCGCACGCTCGCTCTCTTGTGAGCTGGCCCACTTTCCGTCTTGGCGCATTCCTTGCAGCCTGACCCATCGCAGCACGCCGGAGGGCCACGCAAACCCGGCACGGCACGCCGAGGTCCAAGGCGGCAGTCCCTGGGGGACCGGGTCAATACCAAGGCTGCAAAAACGGACGTGTAACTGCAACTACAGTGGGGAAGAAAAAAAAAAAAAAAAAAAAAAACAGGACCGAGAGCAGCTAGGGGCTGCCCTACATAAGGAAAGGAAATGTGGGAATGCATCCCCTCAGCGATGAAGCTGTATGGAAAAGTACCTTCAGCAAGCATCTGATTAAACGTCTTAATGCCAGTGCAGCACCTGCAGGCTTGTGGCTCAGCGGGCAATAATGTTCCCCTGACACAGGGAGGCAGCTCCGAGTCGAGCCTCGGCAGACAGGGATATAAACATTTCTCAGCCTGGGGGAACAATTCTCCAGTCATTAGCTCACAAGATGTTATGTAAGGCGTGGTCAGGATCCAGAATCTTTGAATAAATGCTGCATAAAAGCACCCCACTGCTATGCACCCGCCATGACCTCGAAGAATATTGGTGACGTGTGACTCAGCGGGGTATGCTGCCTGTAAACGGTACGTCATTGGTTCAAATCCCAGGGTCAGCAGGTCAGCGGATTGATTTCACAGTTGGGCTCCTGAGCAAGGCAACCTCCAATTGCTCCAGTTGCCTTGCATAAAAGTGTCATGCTAAATAAATAAAAGCCTCATTAGCTAATGAAATTAAAATGTAAATATAACCACTACCTGTTTAGAGACTGAGTTCTGTTCCAGCAACCAGGAGTACATTTCTCAAAAGCTCCCCTAGTTGAACTGTTCGTTAAAATTTTGACCTCAACGTTTTTACCAGCTATGCTTTTTGGAAACATACCCCAGCTCATTACGCAAATTACATTATAAAGAGGTCCAGACCGAGGAAGCTGTGACTGTAGCTGTATCCTTCACTGGCAGGGTGCTCATTGACCTAGCAGGCTGCATCTGTCCCTCACCAGCGCACTGCCTAAGCTCCATGCACCTGTTTTCAGATATGAGCACACCCAGGTGACCGATGTCCACGCCTGTGCGACAGATTCACAACCTGAACTTCTGCCCCCTCTGCAGGACCGCCATGCCTTCCTGTCAGAATAACCCTCTGAGCCCCCCACAGCCAATCATCGCCGCGGTCGGTGACTTAATTACACCGACCGGCCCCTGTTAAATCCCACCTCACCCGTGACGCTTCTTAATCAGGTTCCTGACAAACCCGTCTCACGCTAAGCTAGGGGACCTCACAAGGATGGAAGCGTCTTCCTATAATTGTCCCCATCACAAGCAGACGAGCTATACTTCATCCCGAGAAGACATTCTAATTACTGAGGTGAAAGTGCGCGGAGTGACAGAATTGAAGCGTGCGGAGCTTAGCACGCAAGTACGCGGTAGACAAGAGTAGATCTCTTAGGGCAGCGCGTAGCAGCAGGGTGACAGAAGACGACGGGCGTACCTTTGATGAGCTCTGGCCGGTACGCGCTCCTCATCTGCTCCAGCATGCTGGTGTAGAACGGCTGCGCCAGTTCAGTCGGCATGGCCGAATGGAAGTCTGGCTTGTTGCCCTTTAGGTAGCACTGGAGCGTGAACTGACTGATGCACAGCACCTCCAGCTCCCGGTCCATGACGCTGCGACTCCAGGCCCGCCCGTTCTCGTCCTCGAACAGCCGTATGTTCAGGATTTTCCGCACCCTGAGCGCAGAGGGAGAAGTGAGAGGGAGGCAGAGCCACTGCGCCAGCTGACGGGCCGCTCCCAGCGCGGGGAGGAGAGCTACGCGGCGCGGGGGAAATCTGCTCACATGTACTCGAGGTCCCTCTGCGTGTCCTCCACCGAGATACCCAGCAGGACACAGAGGCCGCGGCCGATGGTGCTGACCTGCTCATCTCCGACTGCAATGCCAACAACAAACCAGTAAAACCAGTCATGGGTCATACTTCTTTCAGCACACCTATTCACCAGAAATGAAGACTGATCCTCACCACAACTAAGCAAGTAAACATTATGAATTACTTTGTTTGCTACATTTCTTTGTTTTCTTTCCAGTTCCTATTTATGGTGGGGGGGGGGGGTACCTTTAGCTAAAACCATGACAAATTGTTAGTACTCAACAAGCTAAGTTAATCCTACATCATTTTAATGTCCATATAATTTAAACACAGTTGAATAGTATGTTAATAACATATAATACAACAGTGGATTAAACATATTACTGTAAGGCACTTAACATTTCAAAGTTAATTACACAAATATGATCTTGCTCCAGCAAAGGGTGCATACCCTCCATCCAGGGTAATGGTACACCACCCAGACCCACCCCTCTAAAGGAGTCCCCCAACGTCGCCGAGCCTTCCGGCCGTCCGAATGCGCCCCCTAAAGGCGTATCCGGGCAAAGCACCAAGCCGGTCCGCTCTTAACCCGAAACACACGCGCTCGGAGACTATGGCGAAGCGCCGCAGCCTGGACAATGACAAATAACGAGGGATCCAATTATATTATGTTAGAAGTCAACTAAGCAGCAGACCCATATATATGCCATTGCTGTACCAACAAACACACACCCGTACACGATACAGAAAGCCAGCTGATAAGAACGTGAATCACGGAGTTATATTATACGTATATAAAGAGTTAAAAAGGCGTCATGTTTTGCTTTCAGTTTACCTAGTCCGGCTCGGTATTTTCTGACACCGGGCAATAAAGTGAAGCGACACTGCCTGGTCTGAAACTGACATTTCAATGCATGTGAAACAGTTTTAAAAATCCGTCAGTTTAGGCTCTAAACTGCGGGGACCGCAGGCTGGAGAGCCGGTATTACGGTAAAGCCGGCGAGCACCGGCCCGGCTGCCCATTATGCAGGACGAGCAGCCGGAGAAGCGCCACACAGCCGGCTCGCAAGCAGCCCAGAGGCTCCCGGCCACGCGCAACGCTAGCGGAGCCGCGCACGTAAAAAGGAGTGAAGTGTATTACCAACCCGTCACGCTCGCTTTCCAAACCCTCTGAATGATCGCTTTCATGATTTGGATATCTAACCTTCCTTCTTACCCACACGACAGCAGGCTACAGATTACGTTTCCGCCCAGCACGGCTTTCTTGGCCAAGGCGCTCTGCGGGGAGCTGGAATAGACACTCCCCCGACTCCTGCGCAGGCCCGCGGCGCGCCGCCATGACTGGGGTACCGGCTGATTACATGCCGTGTGTATACACGCCTCCTATTTACTGCGATATAAATACCGTACGGCTGGGTTGGCAACTTTGCTCAACTGGTTGGAGTAAGTTTGCACACACATTTACATATATGTAACAGTTAATAGTATGTAGGGTTTGCAAACTACCCCAACGCTTTTGATATAGCTCATTTTAGGTTTTTAATGGAAAAAATATAGATTTAATTGCTGTAAGATTTTTTGCGTGAACGTTTGAGTCTGAAAGCCAGATGCGTGTTTGGAAACCCTAGCTGATACCGCAGAATATGAATTCATATTAATTTAAAATGCCTGACCATTGAATGAAAGGAAATAATGTTTTTCTAACTAATTATAGTTTAAAAAGACGAACATATGTGATCTCATCTCCGTGACCCTGTAAATCAGTAGCAACTGGAAGACGGGCGTATGGGTAATACATCATTGTTACCTCGTGTGTCGTATTAATCGTTTTTGTCCTTCTTGTATTTTTCTATAATTTAGTCATATTTAGCAAAGAATACATTATTTCCTAGTCACAACAGCGGTTATTGTCCTCTTGGAGACTAGTCTACACACTCAGCCACCTGTGGTTTAGACCTGCGCTACATATAAAATATAGGTGAGTCTGGACAACGTGATGATTCCGGGCTCATGCTGACACCTCACGCTTCCAGGTCAGTTCAATTTGGAGCTTTGTAGGCTCCCCGTGTCACGTGGTTTTCATCCACATGCACATACATTTATACAAATAATCATTTGAATGTACGTGAGTCGCAAGCTGACTATACATTTCCCTCATTCCCTTCTAGTCCGTGACAGATTTAAGATTGTTTAAGCGTTTAACAAGAACAAATTGCTAACTCTTGAATGCCAGTCGGCAAAAACACGCAAACATTTATACAAGTATCTAATAAGAGAACTATTGCTTTGTGAGAAAATGCCACGTATTCATCTGTAATTTGCATATCCATTTCTACCAACATATTCATATTTTATAGGAGATTGAGAACATCACCCGTTATTTCTAGGTCACGTTCACATGCGGCATGTATTTTAGTAACAGGGAGATTGATTAAAAATAACCAAATCCTCTCTATCCGTATGTGCCATTTTGTATTAGAATGAATGTAGCTTTCTGTTGTCTTTACCGTATTAGACGTTGTTAAACACGTATGAACTGTTTTACAAGAAGTCACAAAGAATGATTCACACAAAGTAGCCTAAAACAAATGTACATTTGAAAGAGGCCACCTAAAAACCAAATATCTATCTAGTGAAGAGAATCAAGCTCACAACAAACGAAATTATATAGTTTTTATGCGCTTCATTCTTTTCACTCCTTAACTCAGAATAACGTGTTAACACTTATATTCATATTACTGTGGCCTCATACCTACATGAATGTGGGTGTGCCTGACCCCTTGTATGTGTATGCCTTCCATGTGAGTTTCCGCCCAACAGTTGTACATTTGCACCCCAATGTGAATTAGATTTTTCAAAGTTCCCTTAGAATGCGTATGTCCTGGGATAGATAGATATCCTGTCCAGGGGGTGCCCTGCCTTGCGCCTTCTGCTTTCAGGAATACACTCCAATCTGGCTGCTAGCCTGCGATAAGACATGTGGTTCAGAAGGACAGGACCCTGTACCCATCACTGGAAGGTCATCGGCTGGAATCCTGTGGTTAACAAAATGATTTCACTATTGGGCTCTTGGTCAGGCTCCTTAATCCCCAGTTGCTGCAGGAACTGTCTGATCCTGATTTTTGAAAAATGTATGTCACTTTGAATAAAAGTGTCTGATAAATACAATACACACCCTGATACATGGTTTTTGTAGACCATTCGCATAGAACAAGTCATGCACACAAGTTCAAGTTTAAAGTTTCTCTTTGTATTACAGCAACTTCAGTTGTTAAAAGAATTATAAACACCTTTATATTCTTAAACTACAGAATGTTCTCGTTAAAAAAAAAAAAAACCATTTCATTTTTGAGTATAGGAAGACCCTTACTGAACTGAAAGAACAATTAAATTTAGACCTCAAACCCATCTTTGTACGTGCCCAACCTCCAGTGTTTGATGATGTAGACAACCTAAGCCGCAAAGCACAAAGGTCTCAAAGATCATACTGCCGTTCCATGGTGGTGGCTGAACCTTCAGCCTGCACTCTGTCCGTGATCTCCAAGTAGTAGCCTATGGTGTCCGTGTAGGGGATCTGGATGTCTTAAAACTCAAAGATGTGCCAAGTCACTTTTCATTTGTTTGGCTTTCTGGTGCATTTGTTTCACTTCCAACGAAAGATTTAAGAAAACGGATAGCTCTTGTAGAGTAAGGAATAAAATTTTCCCTGTAAACAATAGTGCTTCTAACAACTGGTTCTTTTGATTTCTTGTCCTCTTTAACTGTGTCATATTCTGTTGCATTATCCTTCAGTTCCTCCTCACGCGCAGCGAATTCTGAAAATGCAACACATGTTAACACTTTAGACAATGCATAACAGCACACAAAATGGTACATGAGGATATATAATTTTAAGTCAGAGTGGAATCTGGTGCAAGAGGAAGTCAGACTAGCTAAGCCGTAACGAAACATTAACATAAAACTTATGAGACAGTACATTCCCAAAATTCAACTGTAGCGAAAAACTGATAATTACCATTGGTGTTTTGTGGCTCGTCCTTTTTACGTGGCCATACATACATTTGGTAATACGCGTACGTGCCAAACATAGTCCAAATGCCCACGGCGTACAACAGCGACACGCGGGCGTTCCACCTCGTCAGATCTTGCGGCTGCATGTTATTTAATGTATCACAGATGCCACTACAGCACCAGTATTTGAATTATCACTTAAACTTAAGCAGTTGAAATGAAGGGCGTAATGACCGACATCATTCCGCTTTAATGATGGACGCTGCCATCTTGAATGTAATGACGATCATTCTCATTGGTCAGCCGGAACAGCTCTGCGGATCACGTGGGCCTACTACAGGGCGTGTGTCGAAATTGACGCATGGCACAAAATGTTGGCGTGAGAATGGAATCGGGAGATCCGTGAGTGAATAATAATAAAATAATGATAAAATAATAATAATAAATAAAATAACTTACGTGTCAGTCGTCGGAAGTCAGGGAGGACAGGTTATGTATCAAAACACGAAAAATAATATGAAAAAAAAACCTTAAGTCACATGAATTCGCCCACGAAGCTAGACTACAAACGTTATACTACGATACCTAAAAAATGATACCGTTTCAGTTGCTCAAAACCCCTCCTTGACTGAACTATTCATATCCAGGCCGGCAACTATCTCACGAGTTAGAGACAGACACACCTACTGATAAAATGTTAGCTATGTTTTTATCTTAAACCAGTAATGTTACTTGAGGGTAATGCAGCTAAAATGCCATAACTATGGAAACACAAAAACCAGCAACACAGTAGTTGAATGAGTAGCACTAATTCTTCACACCTCCAAGATGGGGGGGTTCACCCCCGTTTCAGCTTTTCATGTCGAATCATAAATCCTAAATAGCCCAGAGACATTACCCTCTGGGAGACAGACTAGAGGCCTCAGTGGCAAGACTACCACTCTCTCTGCTGCTGTAATGAAATCACAACAACCTGTCTTAATAGGAATGGCAGCAGATCTTACTGGTGCTGGAGGGCACTGACCTGCGCTACTCACCAGCACACCTAGTCATACAGTGACAGGCACAAAGTAATGAGTATGTATCTGTTTCCATGAGTATATGAAACACAAAACGATGAGTATTTGGATTGCAGATCAAGTCTAAGCATTTTGTCATAATTAAAAGTGAAGACACCATCAATTACTATACTTTTTAATCCATAGCATTATTTAAATAGGACATTTATCAAGGCAGGATACGAGAGATCATAACTTTTATAGTATTAACACAAAAACCAAAGTATTAAACATACAGTAATTTCAAATAGTTTTTTGAAAGACATGACAACACTGGTATTTCTACATTTAAATCATTTCCTTCTTTGCTTTCATAAAATACCATCGAGAAATGACAATATCACAGTTTCCTTCCACATACATTAGTTTTAGCATAACGTTAAAATGCCAAGTTAACTGCTCAAATTCTCTCTTTGAACAAAGTTAGGAAATTAGATATCTAAAGGCTATAGTGGAATGTTAAAAGCATAGTCCTTTAAAAGAATCATTCCCACAAGTTATATTGAGACAACTTGTTTTACAGCAGAGGTCATAGGTCTCGTCAACACTGTAAAGCATTAAGGATTTGAAATGTCAATGAGGCCAAGGGAGTGGAAGACGGCTCCTGTTCAGAAATCCTTCCATTTGGTATCACGCTGCACTGGACACAGCCAGCTTCTTCAGGTGATCCATGAACACTTGAAGGCTGACATCATCCGTGAGAATGGGTGCTCCAGATTCCTGCTAACAAGAAGAACGTCAGGTATCTGGGTAGACTACCAGACAAGCAGGGGTGAATAGAGGGGTGGAGAGAGATGAACTAGCTCAAGCTGAAAGCTGACTGGCCCCAGGAATGCACCCTCCTCACTCACTAATTCAAAACATAGTTGGCTAATAAGGTTTGCCCCTCTATGAATTATGGCCCCCCACCTTAAAAAAAATAAATAAAAATAAATAAATCCCAGAAGTTCTTTGACAACCATCTGTAAAGCCCAGAACAACACATGATCAACTGACCTGGCCCCAGGCGTAGAGGTTGTTGTGAGTCTGGGATGGGTTGACCTTTGACAGCAGGAACCGGGCCTGGGATCCACCGTGCTCGGTGTCGATGTAACGGGGCATGGGGAACCGCGTCTGCAAGATCTCCTGGGCGTCATCCAGGGGAGCATGCAGCAGCTGTTTGAAGTTCTCATACTCGGGCATGTCCTGGTACCCAGCTTTGCGCCACTGAGCGATGGTCTGAATGGAAGACATCACGTTATCGGTAAGCGCCAGAAAGACTGCAAAGATTCATTACCTCATAACACGTCAAGGCAACCAAACAAGGCTGGTGTGTGTTACTGAATAGTACCTCGCCATGGTAGATGACAAGCTGAAAAAAGGTGTCCATCAGCAGAATGCGATCTGCCAGGATACTGCTGCTGTCCAGGAGCACCGGCTAGGACACAAGAAAACAAATATCAAGCCATGTTGCCGGGGTAACATTTGTGGACTTGGTATCCAACCAGCAATGGAATAATCAAAAGTGAGGCAGAAACCTCACCTCAGGAGGTCCGTAGAAGGAGTATGAATAGAGGATCGGCTGGAT
This sequence comes from Hippopotamyrus pictus, assembly GCA_026781145.1. NCBI lineage: Eukaryota > Metazoa > Chordata > Actinopteri > Osteoglossiformes > Mormyridae > Hippopotamyrus > Hippopotamyrus pictus. The sequence continues at coordinate 1,219,185 of JAODLC010000116.1, read as the reverse complement.
CATGATCAGTGACTGTGTCAGGTCCTGCCTCATGAAATGGTGCCTGTAGTATGACGACTCGTCAGGGCTGTTGTTGAACACCTGGAGGAACGGTGACCTCCGCAAATGAAACATGAACTGGAAGACAGAGCGGCAGAGGGGATGCGTCAGATGCCGAATTCATTCATTCTGAAAACACGAATCTTGATGATCTTTTGACTCTGAGGCATCTGTGAACAGCTGGTACCTGTGGGTACAGGGAGAGGGACTCGGATAGCCGGAAGGAGTTGGGGTCATCCTTGTTGAACTGTCCAAATTTCTGGCACTGTTTAAAAAGAAAATTTCAGTATTTAGTATTTTGGAAAGGGGTTTTCATGCTGGCTGATGTTTTAGTCCACGGAGATGTGGTTTAAACTCCATTGAGATGGCTGGTCCTAGTATCAGCTCAGAGGACTTCTTAGTGTCAGCTGTGACTGCAGGGTGACAGAGAGTGCTCACCAGCCGAATGAGCTGCCTGTCCAGCCAGCGCAGCACGTCTGGCCCTTCCTCAGACTCCGCACGGAACACACCCAGCCGGGCCATCAGCACTGCTGATGCCTCCTGGTCAAATGACGCCTCGATGTGCTGAATCTGTGACTGCGCATCTGCCCAGCTAGAAGCACGCAAACAGGAGAAACGTCAGTTCAATAGAAGAGGCACAAGTCAAGGTTGCAATGGGGTGGAAAATTTCCAGAAACTTTCCATTCCACGAAAAGTTCAGCTGGAAACTTTCCATATGAATCAATGAGAACTTAATTTTACAGACCTAGTTAAATATGGCGCAAAACTGAAAAGAACTAGAGCTTGCTAAATCCCTGTATAAGCTAATGAAGATCTAGACACAAAGTCGTGATGTGCGGCTTCTGAGAAACTCACTTCCTGGCGATAGTGGTGACGCGGATCCTCCTCTGTGTGTTGGAGTGCTGGTACTGTGTGACGAACTGAATTGCTCCTCTACCGCCCTGAGGAATCGGAGCGTTGTGCTGAAACAGGGAGCGAAGAGTGAGGTGCTGCATTCTGAAGTGCCTGAAGCCAGCCAGTCAGAGTACATAACGAGCCGCTGCCCTTACCTGATTCACAACCTCAAAGTAGAGAGCCAGTGTGGTGGAGGGGTTCATACCACAGATCTTCCACTGGCTGGTGCCACCGATACCCATTTCCTGCAAAATAGGGACCAAGTCACCATCCGGACGCCTACACCAACTACCAGTCCGTAGTAGTTGTATTTTGACTGTCTACAGATCAAGAACAAAAAAAGATAATAGAAAACTTACATTCTCCGACACGCAAGGACCCTTGCTGTTCAGTGAGACACAGGGACCGATGGCTCCAGACACTTTCAGCTCCCTTGAAGTCTGGGATGAAGAAACACAGACATAGCTTTAAAATGGTAGGAACTGAACCGCATGGCAGTACATGGTAAAGGGAACAAAATCACTATGGAGACTGACGACTCAAGCTCCTCCTACCTTCACTTCCATGGTGGCTCCGAAGGCCATGCGGAACTCATTGTTGAAATCTTTACTGAAGACTCGCTGGAAGGTCTGCTTGAAAAGCGAGGTGTTGAAGGAGTCTCCCATTACAACGTGCCCCCTAAGACAGAGGACAGACAGGGTGAGCATGTCAGACTATATGACGTTAAGTCATTTGTCTAAATGAACCAAAATCAAATGCCAACCCAGATACAAGCATTGGACACCCGGAACTGCGAAATTGCAAGGGGGGGGGGACTCACCCAGTGAGATTGGAGCAACACTTCATCTCTAGAAGGCCTGTCTGGTCGAGGGAGCAGGCATAGATATCGATGCAGTGTCCATTCACGGCCGCACGGTTTGCCAGGGCTTCGTAGTACTGTGGATCACAATCAGAGCGTCACACGTGAGCAAGAATGCGCCCTAACTGAAGAACACAAGACGGTTCTCCACTGAAGAACATGTGCACATTATCAGATCCAAGAGCACCGTAACAAACCTTGGTGGCCTTTTTCAGGTGGCGGGCGTTGTCCTTTTGGATGTCGTGCCAGGAGCGGATGGGAGTTTTCAGCTCGTCCCCCACTACCATCCCGGGGCCCTGTGTTGGGGGGCCCCCTGTGAAGAGCATCACACGGGCCCCTGTGTTGGGGAATGTGCCCTGGTGATGGGGAACAAAGCTCTGGTCAATGGGGTGATTATACAAATTATTTCCTGGCATAGAATCACATCATCGTATCTTGAACTTTTCAAAATATTACAGTAAGAGCCTCATTAGTATACATTAGGCTGTATTAATAACGTCAAGGAAGTGTGATCGTTACAAAACGGACCAACAACTAAAGAGATCACACACATAAATAGCAAGTTCAATCACAGGAAGTGCCAAGTGATGTAACAGATGTTGGTGTACCTCCAGCAGTCCCACGGCAATAGACAGAGCAATGCCTGTGGATCGCAGCGGCCTCTTGCCCTGAGCCACGGGCCAGGGGTCCCTCTGCAGCTCCCCGAGAAGGTCCGTCAGGTTCATGTCCACCTTCTGCACAGGCTGAAGGAATCTACGCAAGACAAGGCGATAAACCGATAAATACCAAAAATTGCACCTAGTGTCTGAGAAAGTGGGAGCACTTGGTCCGAATAGAGCTGCAGACCTGTACTCACTGACACTCTACATCTAATCTCCAAATAATTCAACCGAAGGCAGATGGTAAAAAACATGCCCCACGTCATACCTGCAGCTGACATGTGCATCTTGAGGTGCCACTGGATGGCCCTGTGGTCCTGCTACTGTCGGTTTGATCAGACCCAGCATTTCCTGCAAGAAAAACAAAAATAAAGCATGAAAATTAGCAATGGATAATTACCAATGGAAACTATATATTCTGGAACACAGTAATTGACCTAATTAGCATAGTCGTTTTTAAATTTAACCCAGTTTTCCCTCACAACCATAGCGTGTTTTATTATAATTAGATCAGATCGATCTCTCTCTCTTTTTTAAAAAAGCTTTGCACCTACCAACATCTGCACACTTCCAAAGCAAAACTGCTAACCTGGATCTGCTTGGCGGAAAGGTCCTTGGTGCCCCTGAAGACGTAGCTCTTGGCAATGCCCTCGCAGCTGAGCTCGTGCACCTGCACCATGCGGCCAAAGGTGATGAGGCCCACTAGGGCGTTGGGGGGCAGCAGGCTGAGGGACATCTGCAGTGACTCCTTCAGTGCCTGCAGGTCCTCTTCTTCCAGACAGATATCCACGACATACAGGAAGATCAAGGGTGTCGGAGGCCCTCGCTGCGAGAACCGGAAAAGCAAGTAGCATTTACAATCACTTCAAATGAAAGGAACCTTCACGATCAACAGATAAGGATGATGCAGACAATCTATTGGCTTTTACCATGGCTTTAACTAGCAAGTGGGAAAATTAACAGTAGGATGACCACCAATATGTTACAGGACTACCTTAGCGGCATACTCAATAAAAGGCACATGCATATTCACCTGTACTATGTACTCGATTGTCGAGAACTGTGGCATCAGTTCCGCAGGCTGATTCACATCCGAGATGCCTGCATACGTGGGTGGAAACTGAAAGATGAAATAAAAGATGTTGGTAAGAACCCAGTTCATCGCGGGTATCAGTTATAGATCATGAGTTGCAGAAATACCTACCGGGTTCCTCTGGAAGCAGAAGTTGCATGCCCAGATCTTAGCCCTGAAGTCAACTTGACTACAAATGAGACAAGAACTACAGTCAAGACCAAAAATAAAATAGGACTGTTGGGTAAAAACATCCATTATAGCCAAGCAAAACTGTTCTCATTACAGACAAGCATTCTGGAAATTTGGCAATGACAAAAAAAAAAACCCCATCAAGAAAAGCGCAAGATGGATGAAGAAATATGCAAGAGTGCAGTTCCTACCAGAGAGGGTTGAGGACAGCCCTACAGGTGGCACGGCCACAAAGAACAGGCTCGTACTGGACGGGAGGCAGGTCTAGGCGCTCCTTCAAAGGGGTGAAGAGGCATGACACTGGAACCACCAGCCTGGTGGCCTCCAGTCGACTGGAAGGCCATAGGTTCCAGCTGAAGCGAACTCCATCCCGGTCCTCATTCTGCTGGATGAACTCTTGATATGTTGCCATGAAAAGATTCACCGGTCACACCTATGAAAGAGAACGGAAAGTTGCGGAAGGTTAAACATCACGAGGAAATAAACTCTGGCTAAAAACACAGCTCATATACCTATAATATTAGTAAAAACAAACTAATACCACTTGATTACTGTAGACTTGCTTGGACAACCTGGCTCTCTCAACTAGGTGATGTAGAGGTGAAGGAGAATATTCCACTGCAGCCCATATGAAGAGTTTTAAGTAATATAAGGCGAAGCAGACTACGTCAAATGAACCGGTCCCGCAGGTTTTAACGACTATTTTTAGGTGAAGTGCGCAAACACATAGTTACACCCTTGCCACGACTTCAAACGTAGTCAAATATTTGCTAAGTCAAGCAGCCAACCATGGTGATTCACCGTCTTCAAACATGCCATTCATGCACAATTCACTCTACATCAGTACGGACTGTGCCACTCCTCTGACAGCAAACTCTGCATTTCAGGAGCCCCAGTCAGCAAGTCTCAGTCTGACACATAAATCAACTCCTGGAGACGAAGCATAGCTGGATAACTGAAATAATAACGGCCCAATCGGCTAAAGGAAGGGTCATGTTTCCTGAGATCGGATTTCACCGACTGCCAACAGGTAAATATGTATAACACAAAAGAGGGGAAAATCCCCCCAAATAAAAGTCAATTCCTTATTTCCCAAATCCCTAACCATTTTTCTGTACTATAATCGGCGATCACGATCTCAATAGATGATTAAATGACAGCAAATGCAAGAACGAGATTCACCGGCAGCTGTAGTTTCACTGTGGGAAATAAAAATCAGTTTGGAAAAAAATTCGGCTTCACAATCGAATTGGATACGCTTAACCATGTCTGATTAACGTTTAAATTTACGACATAGGATACACTCACAGTTAAACAACTATTTTATGAACGCCGACGGACAGAAAGCTTTTCGACTACAGCCAGAGCGTCACCAGGATGTCCAACGTCTACCAACGGAAAACCTTAGCGGCCTACTACTGAGTGTTACGCAAAACCACCTACCTTGTACACTTCAATCGGATGTAAATAAAGACGAATCAGTAATAAAAGTTCCGCGAACCCTACGAAAGACTGTGTGCTACCAAAAAGAAGACGACAAAAAGTGCTAAAGACGATCCTAGGAGGCAACCCAAGAAAAGCCGACTTTTAGGGACGCACCGGTTCCTCTGCTCAGCGGCGATGACGTGTGACGACTCATTTGGCAGTTTTCTATTGGTTGGCGGCCGTCCGACGTCACCGGAAGCGAGAGATTGCCATATTTACGAAGGGGCGCGTGAGAAGAGCTGTAGAAGACAGAAATGCGAGGAATGTTAAAATGAAAGAGGAAGAAATGGAAAGCTCTGTCAGCGAGGCAATACTGACGGGGTGACGCGTCACGTATTCATAGTTTACATTTCTATTTCTTATTGACGTTGACATTACTGGCAAAAAAGTAAACAGTAACATAGACTTCAACGTCAAAGGTATATGCGAAGCATTCTAAACTGCTTAATGGATTGTTGACGAGTGCGCGGACTTGCAACTTCGTTGACGACCTACGTTCTCGGAAAATATTTAATGCTATCGATATGTATTATGCAGAATATAGTTTGCAACACATATATTAATAGTTATCACCTTATAAATTATTACTATAAAATGGCTTCAACTCACACCCACATACAATACCGAGCAGGTTTTTATGGACATTGACTACACTTAAAATATGTTAAGTGAAAGTGCTGCGTGTATTGATTTGCACCGATTGGCTATTTAGTGAAAAATCCGCGTTGAACAGCCAAGCTGCATTTAAATTTCTCGTTCACTTACTTGTGGAATTTCTGTACATCTATAACAACTACATTTCACTTCTGTTGCTCTCCATTCTCAGTGATGCATTTTCTTTGTTTATTAGTTTTACAAGTAGTAGGTCTGACCAAGTGACCACACTCCCCATGCGATATGCTTGCAGCTATCATCTTTCACTGGTGTCCAGAGGCTTTATATAGCTAGAACAATAGCTGCCTAATGTCATCAACAGTTAGTGACAGCAATTTTTTTTTATAAATTTTTAATGAAATTCTTATTACGTTATCACCACACTGTGGTCCTGCATTATCTAAGAATAGACAACACACTGCATGGAGCATGGAAATAAGTTAAAGTCAGCCCCCATTCAAGACATGTTTTACATACCAGTTTGAAATTGTATCTGACGTATGTGGGTTTGTGACGAAGTTTGGAATTTGTCATGCCAGTGCCTCAGATTTCTGCTCTTTGTTCCAGCCATCTGACAGTTGTCACTGCACGACCTGCAGAACCTGTCCAAATTCAGCACTAATCCTATGGACAGTAGACCCCGTGCACTGCCATTAACCATCCACGGCTGACAGCTGCTGGTGAAGCCAGGGACTGCCATTTCAGACAGGACTGCCAGACATAAACAACAGCAGCCTAGCAGTGAAGAGGTCACTGGATCGACCAGCAAGCCTTGACTAGCTGCTACTTGGAAACACAGCAATGACATGTTCAGCAATGCTGGGTTGTCCTTATTCTCACTAATAGTCTTTTATCTAAGTCCTGTCATGTCACAGATGAACCCAGTGCAAATCAGAGGACCCTGGCCCAATCTGTAGCATGTCCAGACTGTGCCAGCACCACCAGGGTGACCTCACTGTACCCTAACCCCCTTCCCTTTTACCATGCTTTGGTGTCTTAAAACATCTTCTGAAACTGTCCAGTGCTTGTATGTGTTTATGTTGACATCTTGCCACAGAGCAGACACTCTTAAGACTGTTTTTTTTACATTTTACATAAGTTAAAATTAAATCATGGAAGACATAATTTTAATGCATGCTTGGGCATGCATAATTTTAGGGCAATCAAAAGGTCCTCAACTGGTATTAATTTCAGATTTATTTATATAGCACATTTGCACAATATTACGTTGTCCCTGGCCAAAGCCTTCAGAGTTCAGAGATGACCAGATGTGACAGTAGCAACAAAAAACTCCCCAGAAGGAAGAAACCTTGGGAGGAACTCAAAGGGGGAGCCCAACGTCCTACGGCTGGCAAAGAAATTCCAAAAAAGGTCCAGTTTATAAAGTAAGATTGTTTATAGTGCAGTTATAAATGCAGAAGGTCCAGCTGGTGTCAGGACAGGCAGGTAAGGAAGCTGCTCCCTCCAGCAGGATGGAGGGTTGGTGCCAGCCATTAGGTGTTCCAGGATCTTATTATAAGATAAGGAGGGAGGAAACTTTAATGTAACACCTGGTCTCATCTGATGACTGTTTTCAATGCCCTAATGAAACAATACAATAATTATGAACATTTACAGGATAAACCCCATTTGCATTAGCACTGGCAAGCCTAACTGTAATAGCAAATCTAATCCAAAACTTAGCTTGAAACGTCATCCTGCACATATCCATAATGCCAACACTAACCTTAACCCCAATGGCAAATTTAACCTGAAACATAATGCCAACTCTATCCCCTGCCCAACTCAAATAGCTTCTTAACCTTGCTAACCCAAATCGTAACCATTAAATTCACCAGGCTTGACTTGTGCCCAGTTTGGTGGGTTCCCATCTTCCCGTTTCCAAATTAAAACTAAGTGTTTATTAATGGTAAACAGTGTTGGGCATTTTGGTCCCAGAAACTACAAATCCAGACCAAGATTTTGTTTCTACCAACCAGTTGAGCATAAAGAGTCACAGTCACAGAGTACTCAACTGGTTGGTAGAAACAAAATCTTGGTCTAGATTTGTACTCTCTGGACCTGAAATGCTCTACACCAGTGGTGTCAAACTTCAGTCCTGGGGGACCAGAGCCCTGGGTAGCTTAGTTCTTTCCCTGTTCCACCACAAATGATTCAGCTCAAGAGATGTGTGGTAATTAGCACAGGGAGATGCAAGGACCTGAATCAGGTGTGTTAAATGAGGGAAATCTAAAAAATGTGCAGGTCTCCGGCCCTTCAGGACTGGAGTTTGACACCTGTGCTCTACACTGTTGGTAAAGTGTAGTAGGATATAAGATATATGTTCATTTGTATAATATTCAAAACAATTAGACTGAACAAAATAATAACACACGACATAGTTAATCAATGATAAAACAAAATTAACTAAAAAAAAAAATCCAAAATTAAGTGCTAATGGAATCTCATCACTGAAAGTCAAGGTTAATTTTTCTATTTTACATAAACACTCGCCTGACTTCATTCTTGTGGAGCTCTTGATACATAGAGCATCTTGACCAGTTATTTCTGGCATCCCAATTTAACTTCAGTATTTTTGTAGGTAGGTTGTAGGTTGGTACAGATAGTAGTTATCCATGACCAGCGTTTTATGTTAATACAGTATAAGCGCCTGGTGGGAAAGTTAATTACACCGCAAAAAAATATTATGCAGCGTTTATTAGCGGTTGAGGAAAATGTGTCTTGTATTCTGTAGATGGCGCTGGACACCAATCTATCCTAATTTTTACTTCCCAGCACCACTAACGTATTTGGAGTGCTCTGTCAAAGGAGAGAGAGAGAGAGAAGAGAGAGGGGGAGCTCTGTACCATGTAGCAATCTACTGGCTACTCGGCTGCCGTCACGCCGTCTCCCTGCCCATGTCATCACAGCCAGGGCTGCACCCACCTCAATGCACCGGCGGAGAGGAGCGGCAGCGCGCGGGGCGGGAGCCATGCACGGCAGCATCCCTCTAACCAGGGACGCGCTCTTCTCTAGGCGGGGCATGCACAAGTCCTTCTGAACGGCGAACTTCCCAAGGACTATTTATAATGTCATCTATAGAGGAGGCAATCACAGTCAGGAAATCTCGTCATTTTCTCTAAATTCGCCGTTGCGTTTTGCGTGCTATATTATCCCCGTTGAACAGGAGCAAAGATGGGTTGCGGAGAGACCATGCCACACGTATGAATCGCACAGTTTCGCCGTCGTAAAACGACTTACGTTGAGCAAGAGTAGAGGTTGACAGCCTTCGCTTAAACATCGTTTGCTTTTTTTTTTTTTTAAATTGGCATTGCAATTGTGCTGATGGAGAAACCCACACAAGCACAAGCTCCGCCACAGCAAGCGATGTCTAACAGTGCAGAAAGTCCGGCGGAAGACATCTCCAAGCTGTCGGACGAGGATCTGCTGAAGTGGAGCAAAGAGGACTTGGTGCGGCGTTTGCGAAGGGCGGAAGCCGAGAAGATGAGCATCATACTGGACCACGGAAACCTGATTCGGGAGGTCAACCGCAGTCTCCAGTTGCACCTTAATGAGATCAGAGGACTGAAGGTGAGCCGCCATACAGAAGCATCATTAGAGGATCCACACAGCAAGTAATGCATCACAATACACTAAAGATAGATTTATTTGTTTATCAGCAGGTAATAGGGGGAAAACTACACTTTAAGAATATCTGCGCAAACCTATAGTAATGAATTCCAAATGTTCTTAAAATTTCCAAGTAATTTAAGTGAGACGTGTCAACAAGGCAAATATTTGGATTTGGTCGAGATTTTACAGATCGCGATGGGTTTTGCGTGGTTGCTTACTTGTGAAGAAAAGCTGTGATGCTTGTCAAAATGAAAAGGGCACGGAAGCGCATATCAGAACTATGGACACTAATATATTCTGTACTGAATATTTGCTGCATTACCGTCAGCTACTGCCAAGAACTTGGCTCAGCCTACGCTAGAAGAGCACCTGTTGTCTGTTGGGCAGTTTTTGAATACTGTGATCGGTTTTACCTCTGAAATTGAATACTAGATGTATAGGACCTAAAAATCATGCCAAGAATCGTAGTATAAAGTATAATGTGCTAGACTGAAACCCACGAGTTAGTGCTAGAAATGCGTGCTGTAGGAGTTGAGGTTGTGCACGTTCTTTACCTAGCAAAAAGACCAATGCATTATGTAACATTTTCAAATGCTAAGGCTCGGAATAGAAATATATAAATGCTTATTGGGCACTAGCTTCTGTGCCAAGTTACATTATATATTACATAACAGGACTAATGAGGAGGCTATGAATAAGGCTTGATTTTGTTCCATTGTGGGGGTGATTTTAATGGTTTATGTTCTAAAATGTTTGTTCAATGATGTAAATAGCCAGACTGTGATTAACCAATAAGGATCTCTGACACAAAAGAACAATACAATAATTTCACCCAATCAGCTGACACGAGACAGAAGGTCACAGAGGATGACTGTGAATAAGTCCCGTATATGAAGGGGTGTGATGGAGCCGGGTAAAATGGGTGGCACAAGCTCTCGCGCCACTCCCTTTTGTGGCTTCAAGTTTCCCTCCTTGGATCATTTCATTATATCGCCATCTTGTCTCGTTACGTGCAGGACGTGAACCAGAAACTGCAGGAGGACAACCAGGAGCTGCGTGACCTGTGCTGCTTCCTGGACGACGACCGGCAGAAGGGGAAGCGGGTGTCGCGGGAGTGGCAGCGGCTTGGACGTTACAGTGCCAGCATCATGCGCAAGGAGGTGACCCTCTACCTGCAGAAGCTGAAGGAGCTGGAAGTGCGCCAGGAGGAAGTGATCAGGGAGAACCTGGAGCTGAAGGAGCTTTGCCTCATGCTGGACGAGGAGAAGGGGCCGGGGGGTGTCGGGGGGGTCGGCTCGGGAACGGCGGGCTGCCGCAACTCCATCGACAGCCAGAGCAGTCTGAGCGTCCCTGGGGTGGGGCTGCTGCGGGACGTGGGCGACGGCAGCAGCACCTCCAGCGGGGGCAGCACCGACAGCCCTGATCATGTGCATCACAAGCAGCAGCTCCTGATTGCTCCTGTGGGAGGCAGTGCTGAGCATATTCAGAAGGCCAAAGACCTGGGAGGGGGATTGGGAGAGGGGGTTATCCCAGAGCATCCTGGCAGGCACAGGAGCACCAGTCTCGATTACCCTCTGACCTTTCCCCAGCCCTCCAGGCCACGTGGCGGTTCCATCTCCAGCCCGGACCACAAGTCCCTGCGGGGCCTCAGTCCCGAGAAGCACAGCCTGGTCCTGGGCCGCAGGAGCCCGGAGCAGCACCCCAAGCACAGCACAGAGACGCTATCACCAAAGCACCTTCTCGGGTCGGCGCCGGGGAGTCCGGAGCAGTTCCACAGGCACAGGGGCAGCGTCGGCAGCAGGTGCGGCAGCCCCGAGCCCAAGCAAGCCCTGGGCGGCGCCACAGAGCTGCTGCACAAGGCCCGCTTGGGCGGGGGCAGCCAGGAGTCGCTCAGGCTGCAGTACGCCAGCAGTCCGGAGCACGTGAAGTTCGGCAGCCCGGGCAGGGAGTTGGCGGCGAGGAGGCCGGCCGGAGATGAGCTGTCACCCCACCACAGGAGCATCTACAACGGCATGAACGGTGAGGTGGCCTGGCGCTAGGAGCGGCGTGGTAATGTTCCGTAAACCCCCCATGTTCTGTATGGACACACACATGGCCACATGCTCACTCTTAGGCACAGGCACAGCGTAGCATTGCCCTGTTATCGTTAGCTCATATTCAGCAGCCGAAGTACAGTATTTATTTATCTGCTTTCATTCAACGAGCGTTTTAAATTGTGTGCAGTTTTATAAAGTTTATTGGACGCTGCTGTGATGTTAAGGTCGTGTTGCCATGCCATTAAAGTCCATTATTTGGAATTAATTGTTGGAGAAATGCTTTGTGTGGACTTCTTAATTGCTCTAACTGGTCTGGAGTATGATTTACTTCTGTCTGTTTTTACTGTGCTTGTGAGTCGCGATGTACTTTTAGAGATTCTCCTCAAGGCCATGTATCTATGGTTAACCTGACTTCCATGTCGAATTATTGTGTAGGTCAATGTCTCCATCTCTGAAGTGGCTTGCAGTGATCTCCGGTGGAGACAGGGTGACCACCTAATCCATGTCAGGAGGGGTACTATGAGCTACTTCAGGTTTTATAAACTACTTTAACACTGTAAGGCTCCTGTGCTCAGCTAAATTGTTTGGTTCCTCTTGTACTTTGACTGTTTTGCTTCCTTGATCGAGAGACTCATCCAGCTGTTTCCCATTAACATGAGCGACACGTGCATGATTATAGGAGACTGACCTATCAGCACACAGCAACATCTCAGCGCTTAAGTGATGTAGTTGAAATGGTAGTTTACAAACCCCGTCGTACCTCGTAGTGCCTCTCCAGACATGGATTAGGTGGTCACCCTAGGTGGAAACAATCAGTTGAAGGTGCTTGAATGAAAATATCAAAGTATTTGCCAGGCTTGTGTTTTTATGTACCCCATGGTGGCTGGTAATGATTTTCAGGAGACACAAATGTGCTGAGTTGCCTACCTGAGTAAAGCCGCGGGATATATTCCTGGAGCGAACCGTTTGCCTTACTTAGCAGAAAAGAAATATATGAGTATCTTGTTTACAGATCACAGGCTCGGTCTGCTGGAGTAACAAGATGCACAGAACAGACACTGACCATGACACATCTATTCATACCCCAGGGTCAGGGAGTATCATTCAGGTCTTCAGCCCCATCGCTGTTCCGAGCCGCTCCGCATTTTCGTTCCAGCAATAAAGTTAATAAAGGACTACATACTTAGCTGAAAATTTAAATCAGGTGTGTAGATGGTAGAACGGAACAAAAATGTGGACTGGATTGGGGGGAGAGGGCATGAGAGCCTAGTTGGTAACCTGTAAAAACACAATATAAATGTAGGTAGTTCAGATTTCTCCTGAATTTTAAGAATCATCTTTAAAGGATAAAGTGTAAGAATACAGAACTAACCACTTAACGCTGTTGTAGGGTTTGGTGACTCTGTGATGCTTATGGTATTCCGCTATCTTATCCTTTAAGTTATCTCTGGTTACTACAGTTACCGGCAAAGATTAAGTTATGATTAAGAGAAGATTAACTTCGGAAACGGTAAACACTGAATAGACATGTAGAATACTCCTGTTTTTCAAAGAGGTACGACTTGTATCTCTGCTCTGTGTCAAAGTCAGGGATGATATTTTTCTGTGGATTTGAAGCTTTGTGATGATGTGCTATACTATACTCCTTGGTGATGTGCTATACTATACTCTTTTGGAAGCCTGTCAATGATGGCTTATCCCAGAAGAGAGTTTGAAGGAATTACTTGGGTTTTTTTTTGGAAATGTGCGGTCCTTTCTGACTTTATATGATCTCCATGGTCTGTAGAATTCAACAGTAACTTAAAATAAGACCCCAGATCTTATGTTTTCTTACAAACACCTTAAGAGCGGTAAGCAGTGTGAGGTATTTCTGAACTGCTTCTTCATGCTCGCATTCTGAGTAGCACATCTGCTTTAATATCTTGCTTTGAAAGAATTTAAGCTGGCTGTGGCTCTTGGGCTAAAGCTGTTTTCCAACGAGCCTGTAGCGGCGGGGAATAGTTCAGGGTCTTAAAATATGTATTTTATTTATGGACTTAATTCACTGAAGAGGATGTCACTCCAAGGAGGTGCATTTAGAAGGAGCATTTTAGCTGCTGTGTGACTGTGTGTGTGGCCATTCTGCTCCTGGAGGATGCTGGGAAGCAGCCGATTCCGAGGTGCGATCGTTTCTATCAGAAGGGTCCTTTCCGAGCGCCAGGGACAGACGACTCCGCAGCCATTGTAGGATTCGCCACATTGTCATTCCCTCGGTTTATGAATCGTGATTACCGCGTCAGATCACGTGACCTTTCCCGAAGGTGTATAATCGCCCAGACAGAAATTCCGAGCAACGCCGCGTTCCCGGCTGGGACAGAATCTATCACGGGCTTATTATTACAGCAGAGGGAGGGGAGGGAGAGTGAAACCAGAGCACTGTGTGGATCTGCTGCCCAGACGCGGCATCCACTTCTGTGCCGGCGGTGACGTAATCGTGCTCTGAAGGTCTGCGGGAGTGGCCCTGTGGAGGTTTAACTCTCCGGGGTCACGCGTGCCCCAGCTGAGCACCGTGGGCCGGGCTGGCACGGCGGTATGGGCCGTACAGGTGGCCGCTGGGTGGGCTGTAGTACCGCAGCACTCTATCCCTGCCACAGCTCAGCCGTGACCTTGAGAAATCCTCCGCTTTGATTTGCTCTCTAAATATAGCCCTGCTTCCCTATTGTTTATGCTGACATTCCCTGTGTCATCCTGCCTATGAAATGAGTGAAAATGATGCATACTGCCTGTAATGTTCATGATAAATTATAGGATAATAATAGGGCCCAATTTAGGATGTTATTTAAATGTTTAATTCTTGCGCTTTCGTGGTTAATTTCTGGGCTGTTTAGGCTGCCTTGTTTGGATATAGAGATCGGGGGCCTGCGACAGAAGTTAATAAATACAGCAACTTGAGTTGTCAGCCGGAATGTTATTGTTTTTTGTGAGATCTTGTGACCAGTGTCACGTCAGCTGTCATCTTGCAGTATTCTCTTGTGACCTTCTCCTCAGACTCTCTTAATAGCCGAGCTGACTTATCGATCAGATTTTGATTCAGACGGAATCGGCGCTGAGATCTCTGGTCCTCGTTTGGTGTTTTTTTTTTTTTAAGGTTCTGCGCACTCATTCTGTGTTGTATTGAATAATTATGAAACCACTTTTTGTCACTTTTACACCGCAGAAGTGTCCATTGATTTGTTGGTTTTGGATATAGGTGTGTGGCTGGCGGTGTAGGCCGATCACACCGGTGCACTTGGTGAGTGGAGCAAAGCAGCCTTTAGCTTGGAAGGCTGTACTCACTTAGCCTCTCATGCCGGTCTGTTAGACGACCAGCAGATTCATGTTTCTGGGTTCTGTTAATGTCAACCCTATTGCCCAGGGCAGCGTTTCCTATTCCTGTCTTCAGGGACCCACAGCTGGTCCATGATATTTCTCCAGGAACTGCAAAGGACCGAAAACATGGACTATCTGTGGGTCTCCGTGGACCGGATTGGGAAATACTAGGGTATCCTGACCAACACGGAGGCAGCCCACTTTGGCTGAATCTTCTGACATTACTCAAGTTTCTTGTAAGCAAAATGTTATCCATCCATCCATCCATCCATCCATCCATCCGCCACTGCTTGTCCAGTGCAGACATACCCAAGGAGGTCAGAGCTTATCCCAGGAGGCAAGGTACACCTTGAACTAGATCAGTAGTTATCAATCCTGTTCCTGGTGCCTCCACTGCCAGAATGTTTTCATTCCAACCTGCGACATTCATTATTTGCCTATTGAGGACCATATAAGCCTGATTAAGGTAGGGCTGGAATGAAAACATGTTGGCTAGGGGGGGAAGGGCGCCAGGAACAGGACTGAGAACCGCTGGACTAGATGGTTATTATGTTAGCATATGGAAGTGTTTTCTAACTACAAAGAGTCAGTGCTTTTCTAGTCAAAGTCCTTTTATATCGATGAATATTGAAGCAACTCTGGTTCAGCACCTAGATCACCTGCCCCCTGTTTCATATCCGGCTACTTCTGGGTCTTTATGGAGTTCTCTAGGTAATGTAATCCTGCAAATGCATGGAGTAGCTAATCCTGGGAAATGTGTAGCTTAGTAGCCGCACATGAATTAGCCACAGGCTTTTGGTGTCCGCTCCATTAGTGCTGCCCCGGGCTTCGTAGCCAATCAGCTAACAGGAACACAGAGGAAGAGCAGGTGGGCGTATCATGGTCGTGTGGTGCGAGTGTTTGGAAGGAGGCCTCACTGACAGCTCTGAAATTAGGATGGATAACCGTCACGTCACCATCCGAGGCTGCAGACAACGGCGGCCGCTTTGGAAGTAATTTGTTTTTAATCAGGCCAGCCGTCATCTTTGGACCGATTTCTGAGGTGCGCCACAAAACCAGCACACTAAATTTAAACACTACAGCAAGGCATGCGGCCTTCTCCTTTCAGAGACACTGCGGTTCAGGTCCCGCCTCCCAGGCTAGCTTTGGGAGAAATCAGGAAGTCCCCAGTTTCTGTGTCATCCCACAATGCCTGTTACCGCTTTTTAGGAACTAATTTTTGTGGTCCCGTTTTAATCAGCTGACAGGACAAGCTGTCAGGCTCACAGTATTATCTTTGTAATAATAATAATCCATCCATTTTCTGAAACCGCTTAATCCCAACTGGGGTCACGGAGGGGGGGCCGGAGCCTATCCTAGGAACAATGGGCACAGGCAGGAACCAACCCTGGGCAGGAACCAACACACCACAGGGTGGGTGCACACACACAGGGCCAATTTAGAACCACCAGTCAACCTATCCTTCATGCTTTTGGACCCTGGGAGGAAATTGGAGCCCCCGGCAGGAACCCACATGAACATGGAGAGAGCGCGTGAACTCCACACAGAAAGGACCCAGGACCAAACCCTGGACCTTCTTGCTGTGAAGCAGCAGCGCTAACTACTGCACCACCATGCTGCCCAGTAGTAATGTTGTTAATAATAATAATAATAATAATAATAGTAATAATAAATGCTTGATGATAATTATTGTTGTTATTGTTAATATTATTTCCATTGGTGTTGTTTTGTTGTTGTTGTTGCTGTTACTAATTATTATACATGTTACAGGATAATACAATAGATAGTGGCATATCCAATGACCTTGACCAGGATATGTGGTTTAAAGATAAATAAAAAATTAAATAAACATTTAGAAGCATAAATCTTGGACGGAGAGATAAGTTCTATCAATATAAGACCAGATCTCTCAATCTATATATTGTATATAGTACTTCTAAATGTTTTGTAAAATGAGTCTTAAATGGCAGCATCAATTGGATGATTTCAAATATGTGAACAACCTGTTTATGTTGGGAAAATCCAAAATACAACAAAAGGACACGAGAAGAAATGATTACGTGTTCAGGATCACAGTGCAGAAACTCACAAATAGAGCGATGATGGTTTTTCATATTGTCCTGCTGTCAGGCTGAAAAACATTCCTCTTTGAAAAAGGTGCAGAAAAAAGTAGATTTTGTTTTCTCGGCTGACATGATTACAAGGTGAAAATGATGGAAAGTGTGGATGAAATCTTGGGTGATGTTTTAAGAAAGTGCGCATTGACAGTCCACAAATAGGACCTCTGACTTCCCGTCATCTCTTGTCTGATTTCAAAAGTCCCTAGACCCTCTGATCTATGTACCTTCAGTTTTTGTTTCTTCTGCAGAATTGACCATCGTCCTCCAAGTTGTCATGACTGAAAAGGCTTTCCTGCAGCCCACGTCGAGTTTCCGTGCTTTTCTGTGATCATGCGGAAAATGTGACAGTGAGGAATAAGACGACCTGGCCCGTCCGTACCGGGAACCGGAGACGTGGTGCCGCAGAAAAGCCAGCAAGCGGATCAATAAAGAAACAGCCGTCGTCTTATTTATCAAACTTCTGCGCTGAGGCAAAATGTGCTCCTTTTTCATTTTTAAAACAATAAAGTCCCGAATGTCTAAAATAAACCCTTTCCACCTTTACCGACGTTCAATATTTCACTTTAACTGTATGTTAAGAGTTACATAGCTCGCTGATTTCACGCCAGTATGAAGGTGTGGTGGTAATTTTCACTGTGGCGTGTGTTTAGGTGTGAACGCCCAGCCGTGGGCCTGGCTTACGCTCCTGCACGGCCTCTTGGGAAGTGACATACTCTTTCCCTGAGCTGAGCTAATCTTTTCAAGCCTCTCTCTGCTCACATTCTTCTGCGGGGCGGATTTCGAGATCGAGGCCCCGCTGCTCTATTGCCGCCCCGCGGATCTGTGTTTAAGGCTGAGCCACAGTCTGCTGGATGTGGGAAGGGAGCTTCTGAGCCCGACCTCTGCCCTCCCGCCCCACCCTGGCGCTCGGCGTGGGCACTGGGGGCTCTCTGACCTCCGCGTGACTGTGCAGAGAAGGCCGGGGCAGGGGGAGCAGAGCTGTGCAGAGATAAGTGCTGATGCATCAGAGCCAGGCAGCCCAGGAGGTGACTTAGAGGTGGAATGGGGAGAGAGAGGAGGGCCTGGCAGGGGGTGTGTGGATGCCCCCGCACCACTGGAACCGGGGATGCAGAGCCAGCTGACCCCATGCCCAACAAACACGCACGTTCCGCTTTCATCGGAGAAAATGCTGAAGACATCTCCTGATCACTGTCACCACTGATCTCGTGCAACGCACATCGCAGGGCAACATTAACCCGGCGATCCGCGGGATATTTTTCAGTGAATTCTGGCCCAGTTTAATGTCATTTTTATTGAACACCCCATCTGCCTCATTAGAATAAGGCATGACCTAAGAATTAGCTGCCCTGGAGCGTCTCCTGCTGAAGACCTGCGAGCCAAGCTCAGTCCTCTGCTGGGAAGAATTTTAAAAGATTGCAGCCATGGCCAAATAAAGTGCCTGCTATTCTTGTAGATATTTTTGTGATCTTGTTTTTGCCCATTTAAATTGCCAAGTCGAAAAATGATCCCTTTCATTCCACAAAACCTCCTTTCGGTGTCTTGCTTCGCTCCTGTGTGGTTGTAAATAGTGCCGTGATAGGATACCTAAGGAATGTGCTAATGGATCCGACTGGAAGGTTTGCTTTTAGGGGCGTGGCCAGAATGGAGCAGTCAGCAGACAGAGAGTGTGCGTGTGCTGGGGCTCAGGTGCCTGTCCAGGTCATGCGTGACGTGGGCGGTGGCATATGGCTTCCCTCACCGCGGAGAGGGACTCTCTGAGAGGGCCGACCTGAGGCGGCCCAGACACAAAGGCTTTGCTGCCACTGCTGTCTTAGGGCTGCTGTTTTATCGACATAATGAATCTATGACTACATCTGTAGAGGTCTCTCTCATGTGGTGGTATGATTTTGTGACTACTACTACTAATTATAATAATAATAATTGTTATTATTATTATTGTTATTATTATTATCTGTGATCAGTTGGTGTCCCATCCTGGATTATTCCCTGCCTTGTGCCTGTAGCCTCTGGGATAGGCTCTGGACCCCCATGACCCTGAATAGGACAAGTGGTTTCAGAAAATGGATGGATGGATTATTATTATTTATAATTATTATTATTATTCACCCATGACCTTGTCCAGCAGCCTGTATAACTACGATGGATTTCTTGCTAAGCTGGATAACTTGTCGGATTTAAGGTACCCCACTATAAATGGACTTATTCTTTGATTGCTTACATTTGTGCAGACTACCTTAAATCCGACAAGTTATCTGGCTAAGCAAGAAATCCTGCTTTGTGCCTGGATAAACAGATTGGAAGGTGGAATTATTATTATCATTATTTTATCATTGTTGTTGTTGTTATTATTATATAAAATATGGATGGATGGGCTGATGGATAGACTGTTTTGCATACTTAACAGTAACAGTTCTCAGTGCTATAATGTTTGACCAGCAAACTACCCAATGGGGTTATTAAATAAAATGCAGCTCTAAAGTATGTACTATTTCATGATGGGTATGTTGCGTGAGACAGTTCCTTCCAATCTGACGCATACGTTCATGCGTGGACAGGAATGATTGGCGGTCGGCAAGATACCTGGAACGGTGCTGTTGTACCTTTACGCCATATTCCCGCAGTCACCATAATGAGGGAATGTCGCACTTCCTGAGCGCTGCTTACAAGCCGAGCCGCAGGCGGTGGGAAGCGGGCGAAGAGCGCCGCCCTGCAGCATGTACTCAGGTGCCCTTGCATCAGAGGGAAGTCTGGCACGCTGCGGCGTTTGACATGCGGAATGTGATGGGGAGCAGCGTGCCCATCGGTGCCCATGCCCCCTCTCTCCCACCGTGCTTACGCCGAATGTGATGGGGAGCAGCGTGCCCATCGGTGCCCATGCCCCCTCTCTCCCACCGTGCTTACGCCGAATGCCAGGTTCTTACCTCCAATCAAAATATGACGAACGGCAGCAAACGGGAAAATACAGTAGAAAACAATAAAAAAATAAAATTTTGATGAAAGCGCGCTTCATGAAAACGGCTTCTTAAGTTATTGAAATAAGTTGCGTCTTTTTATTACTTTGTTGAAAATGGCGTGATTTTTTTATTCGGTTCAAGGTGCCAGGGAAGGTAAATGGACTGTGGAGTCGGCCTGTTTGAAACTGACAAAAAACATTAGTGATGTGTTCTTTTAAAGACAAGGGGACCTTGCCTTCATCTGTTTCCTGTTTGAACTGCTAATAATTGAGCAGCAAAGTGAGGTTTCCTGCAGGTACGTGTATAACTCAGCTTAAATCACAGTGACTTCAAGCTACACTGTGTAATATTCAGCCTGATACTCGCTACTGCAAAATGGCAGCCAGGAGATTTCTAGGCCATATTTTGCATGATTGAGATTTTTTTTTTTGCTCATTTATTCATATACTGCTAAATTTTTGCCCACACTGCAAAAAATCACAACAATCAATAAAAAAACAGCATTTCGTAATGTATCAAAGACTGCCAATATTATTTATTCCAGTTGTTTTAAAGTGACATAGATATTGTTCTCTAATTATGCATAATATGCATAATAAACCCGGCTATAATGTGTTATGCCTTTTTATGAATAGTTATAGCTAATACTTTATAAATGCTTTATAATGCATAATGGAAGTATCTATAATGTGTTATGATCACTGTTTTATGTGAAGTGTTACCAACATTTAACTTAATACTAGATGTGTGAGGTGGTCAATATAATGAAAACAACAATTTATATATCAAGGCCTGAATAAAGTGTAGGGCCACCCTTTGCATGCAGAACATTTACAGACCTTCTTAGAATGTTGTCATACATGTTCTGAACTGTGTGCAGTACGGATATTAGGTCACTCTTCCGGAAAAGTTCTTTGCAGGCTGAAGGTGACGGACATCGATTTGCCGCTCTGCATTTCAGAGCTTACCGTAACGGCTCAATGATCTTTCAATCTGGCGATTTTGAAACTGGAATTTGCTTATTACTGCGCATCTAGTCCCGTTATCTGGCCTCATAAGCCTTGGCTGTTTTTTTAGCCGAGTTTTCGTCGGAGCTGATAACTCCCATGAAATGGCTGCCCACAGCAGCAGTGCCGACCGCGAGCATCTTTCGTCTTTTCTTAGTCAGAAAGATGCATGAAAATGGAGAAAGGTGACTCAGTCCATATCATTATTTCTCCCGTTGCTCAGGGGTCCCGATTTCATGCTACTTACAGCAGGTTATTTCTTTCTGTCCACTGGATACCCCCAGGATTCCGAACGTCAGCCCCGCCGTAATTCCGGATCTGTGAAGCCACGGTTTTTGTTGAGACTGGGTCACAGAGGTGCTGATTCAGTTTTCTGGTCATTTTGGAGGCCAGAGTATCCTGGCCAGAGTTTGTCTCTTCCTGAGTTTAGACTGTTTCTCTTTAGTAATGCAGTTTGTCCATGATTAGCAGGCGTTCCTCTTGATGCTCATGATAGCTGAGACGTTCCTCTTGATGCTCATGATAGCTGAGACATTCCTCTTGATGCTCATGATAGCTGAGACGTTCCTCTTGATGCTCATGATAGCTGAGACGTTCCTCTTGACGCTCATGATAGCTGAGATGTTCCTCTCGACCAGGGGTTGGGAACCTGATCCATGGAGGGCCGGTGTGGGTTTTTGGGATGACCTCTCAATCAGCCAATAACAGTGGGTCTCCAGGATTGGAGTTGAGAACCACTGTTTTATTATTGGCTGACTGAGAGGACATCCCAAAAACCCGCACCCACACCGGCCCTCCATGGAACTGGTTCCCCACCCCTGCTCTTGATAGCTGAGACGTTCCTCTTGACACTCACGGTAGCTGAGACGTTCCTCTTGACACATTAAATGACTTTTCAGTTTTTGTGATCGACCCACCTGCAATTTGAGCCTTCTTGTTGCTCTTTTAGCTGCCACACATTGTTTTGAAAATGTATCAAAGCAAAGACTCTCTGACTTCTATTACATCTCACGCATGCTACTAACTGGCTATTAACCTGATACGACTCACCTCTATAGCTCCATTTGTAATTGCGATTTAGTAACTTCAAACTTAAAGTCTGCTTTTCATGATGTGTTTCCACTGTTTTGTTCCCCCCTTGCAGCCCCCCCCCGCCTGGTAAATTGTGCCGATCTGGAATAGATTTTGTTGATGGGGGGGTTGAATTTTAAGGTTAGATCTTGGCAGGTTAGGGAGGGAGGTTCACTGACTGTTGAGCTGAAACTAACTTAGAGGGAGGTTAGTTACCTGATCGGTCATTAAAATTAATGTTGTGGGTTCATACCCATTATTTTACTACGTGGTCATGTGACCGACCCTTTCTAAAGTTTAATTTGAAACTTAAATTCTGCTTTTTCAGAATTTAAATAACTCTTTTTTATCTTGGTAGAATATATAAAGCCACCTCTGTCAGATTCGTATTGTACGATGTCTACTTTAATTCAGATGAAGAAAGGGAGTTACACGGTGATAGCGCGGTTAAAGGCCAGGGAGTGAATGCATTAGGCGTGTAACTGGTGAAGTGGCAGGATCTCTGTGGATGGGTTCACAGAGAGGATCTACAGAGCGTCCCTGGGGAGCCGACGCCCTCTTCATGCTGGGATGAGAGATCGAAGAATTCCTCATGCCTCCTTCTCAGCTCCGGCTACAGGGTTTCCTGTGGTTATTTTTAACCCGTTTGTCAGATGGAGATGCGATTTCAGCCTCCTCAAAGAGGGCCGCGGAACGAGCTGAGCATAAGCGAGGCGCCAACTGTGGTGGCCAGATAAGGGTCCCATCTTTGGGGATGGAGTCGTCATATGGAAGTGTGTGTGTGTGAGCCACAGATATGCAGATCAATCCCATTAACTCATTTTGAACTGGGTCTGAACATTATTATTATTATTATTATTATTGTGTTATGTCTCATTATAAACCAAAAACGATAAAAGTGAAGTAATCCTCAGTTCCTCTACTGTAGCTTTGAGTCGATCTGTCACATGATCGTATAGAGTTTTCATAATTTCTCCTGAATTTTGTTTTTTTAAGCTTATCTTCAGGCAGACATTGGATATCAGGATAGTTTTGGAATAAAGTCAGTATTTGGCAAAAATATGTGAAGCAGATAAGTAAAAGTCAGTGCTCTCTGTGGAGACTGCACTGCCGTATAAGGTCGTGCTAATGTGCCACATTCTGTAACCGCTCATCTCTTTGACCGCAGCTCTATTCCATATTTGTATTGTTTATTTGATATTTGCCACAGTTTAGGGCAAAGTACACAAAGTACACTTCACAGAAATTATAATTCTCGTAAATAAGCGACGTCAGGTGGATCTGAACATCAAATTTGCAAAAAGGAGAATCCAGGAAGTGTTCTAAGTGATGGCTGCAGTCACTTCTGCAAGAGCAGATGTATAAACATGCTGAGCACATTAGCACACCGCGCCGTTCCTGGCTAAATTACAATTCTATGCGCAGGTTTGCGAGTTTTAGATGAAAAACATGCATCTGGGTCTTTAAAAGGCACCGCTGCGAAGGCCCGCTGTCTACGGATGATTCTGCGGCCTCCCGCCTCTCTGTAGGTCCTCTTTTTGGGCGCCTCCACACTTTTGTCCGGCATTTGTCCCTCGTAAGTGAGGCCCCTCCTGGAATTCCCATTTCTGTCCCATGGACTGGGATAAATGGAACAAAAGCTGTACAGAGGAGCTCAGAAAATGGCAATAAAACTGTCCGGCATTTGTCCCTCGTAAGTGAGGCCCCTCCTGGAATTCCCATTTCTGTCCCATGGACTGGGATAAATGGAACAAAAGCTGTACAGAGGAGCTCAGAAAATGGCAATAAAACCTCTAATTGTTTTTTATTTTGCCCTGGGGATCACAGGTCACCGAGGTCCTCATTCCAAAGATATTTGGAGAGAAACTAATCAGTTTTGGATTTGGTGCTAGGAGTGATGCATGCTGGGACTGAGGTCTGTCCAGATGCCTGTAGGAAGTCCTCTTTTAGGTCTTTGTTATGTGTGTATATATTATTTATGTGTTTATTATTACAAAGCAGCGCTTATTAGTTGGGGCCAAAGCCTTTCCTACTATTGCCTTTATGTCTGGAGCGAAGAAAATAGCAGATTTGTGCGTTTTTTTTAGGTGAAAAATCCGACTCACAGCTTTCTTTCCTCTCCTTTGATGCATTTATATTTGTAGACTGACTTGATTTTTTCAGAAGAATGTTAATTTTGCGTAAATAGTAAGATGTTATTTCCCAAACCGCCTGCAGACGCCTGACCACTTCTCAGGGGTGGGAATAAAGCAGCTGATGTTAGAGCTGTGTGATTTTCCTCACAGTCCAACACCAGTGACAGTCTATTTATAACAAGTTCATGTGTTCAGCATAAATGACATGCGTGAGGCTTACAGTGGGGGCCAGGGAGAGAATCCCCCCCACCCACACTTCGCTCTGCCATCCTGGCATTTGTACGATGGCTTGAAATATAGGCCACTCCACTGTAATCCACATGAAATACCAGCTTGTAGTCTACATTACTTAGTCGGGGGGTGAGGGACAGGTTGCCATTTCAGGAGACCCAGGAGGGATGATTGAACCTTAGGCCCTCGACACCGGCCCGCAATATTCCTCATCCCTCTATATCTGCACTCCCTGCGCCAGCCATGGGTCGTGGTTAGCAGCTGCAGTGTTTGCCATGCACGTGTGTGAGGCCCCCTGTTGGCCACAAACAGTCATTACAAGTGACTTTTTGATTGGGGCCCCAGAAAAAAACAAATCTGCCCCTGGCAGTTAGCTAGCTGTATGTTGGCAGCACCACCGCTCTTGGGGTGCTTCTACCTATTAGGCAGGGTGGAGAGACACCAGCTGGGCAGGCCATCTCACAGCAGCAAGCCAGGTGTGGTGACCTGCAACTCGTTAACATGTGTTAGGCACGCCCCCATCCTGTGTTTAGAGACAAACCTTAAAGCGACCCCGCTGAATGTGTAAATAAGCAATGCATCATGGCAGCTGGAAATATGTACGGTCAGACTCCGAGAGACAGGACTCCGCCTGCGCTGTGAGCGGGAAGTCTTCCCTGGCCATTGACGTCCATCGCAGTGAGGGATGGCCCAAGAGTGACGTTCACTTCCTGTCCGGACAGGATGTGTCTGTCGCAATTCCTGTCTGGACAGGAAGTGTGTGTCCCTCTTCCTGTCCGGACAGGAAGTGCGTGCTGCTCCAGGGTTATTCCTCCAGTAAGATCACCTGTCTCTCTGAGACGGACGGAGGGGCACCTCGGCTGTTATTATCACTTGTAAGACCTGCTAGGATCGTGTGAAGG
Source organism: Hippopotamyrus pictus (assembly GCA_026781145.1). Lineage (NCBI taxonomy): Eukaryota > Metazoa > Chordata > Actinopteri > Osteoglossiformes > Mormyridae > Hippopotamyrus > Hippopotamyrus pictus. The sequence goes on along the minus strand of JAODLC010000116.1, from coordinate 1,193,915 downwards.
AGGAGAGACAGAGGCGAAGGTTTGGCCGCAGGGCGCTTTGGCTGGGGTAATGGCCTGTAGCCCCTGCCTGTGTGGGACTGATGGTGCTGGGCCATCAGGGAACCTGGAGCTTGGGAATCCCCATGAGATCAGAGTCTGCTAATCAAAGCGTAGCCACACGGCATGTTATGGCCTTTCAGCTCTGTACGTGGCGTTTAAAGGTCACTCTGATGGTGCAGGAATAAACATGTGGAATACATCACTCATAAAAGTCAAGGCACACAGTAACAATCTCAGTGTGGCCTTCTGCTGTGGCTTGCCAGTTCTTCTGGCTGTTGCCGCGAGGTTTTGGCTCCTTTTATGGTGCCGTTGGTCTCCTTGTATATGTTCCCTGGCAGGACAGCAACTGGAAAAACACACTGTGTGGTAAACGCCAGCTCCCAGCGTATCTTGGCATTATTTTTTAATCAGATGAATAATTGATGATGTAGACTTAAGATGATCTTAGCGGCATTGATTTCAATGACTAAAGCTTTGATAAGTACATTAACAAAAAGGGATAAAACTTAACACGTTGTGAAATCTGTGTTTTTCCTTATTACAGCCTGTAAAGCTGAGCTCGCCTGCAATGTGACATTTTCAGTTTTTATAGTTCATTATAATAATCAATTATAAAACCAATTAATGAGGTTCACATCATTCACCTTTAATTTTAAAGGATGTAATGATTCAGAGCAAAAGCATATCATACCACTTAGATTTTCACTATTATTAATGGTGTGAAAGGGTGACGGAGGTATTCCCTTGTGAAGAAGCACAGTGAATCAGGTGTGTATACAAAGTCGGGACCACAGGGGCACTAGTTCCAGTTGAAAGCTGATTGGCCCATTGAGTGCTTCCTCCCCTGTCACTCACTGATACAAAACGTATCATTGGTTAATGATAAGGTTGACCCCCATATGAATTATGGCACCCCAGTTATGCTCCTAGAATTGCTCCTGCAGTGGGTGGATTGTAGGGTATTCATCGTAGGATGTAATTATATGGTAGTTTCCTAGTAATTGTTAATATATATTAGCTATAATCTATGTAACTATAATGAACAAAATTACCATTACTTAGTAAGAAGCTCCCTCACAGATCACTAACATGCTTCCATTTTTACATTTAACGTAGTGTATTTAGCAGAAGTTGTTATGTATAGCAACATATATTTTTGAGAAGCAATTGGGATAAGGACCTCGTTCGGAAGCCCAGCGGTGAGATTTCGGTACCAACACTGGGATTTGACCCAACAACCCTCTGAGCAGAATCTGCCACGCCACACTCCGCCCCCATATCAGTTAAGAGCGCCATCAGGTGTCCGTCTGGGTAACGGGGAGGGATCTGAGGCAGGTGCGATGCCATCACCTTTTCTGGAGTGTAATTTACACCCCGCAAGAAGGACTGAGAAGCACAGCATGGATGGAGAGCTCTGACTGACCAAGGCACCGCAGACCAGACGCCCCCGTAAAAACGCCCCAGAGACACAGATGCCTGCCCCCATGCACACTGTAGCTTTTTAAATTACAAAATAACTTTTTTCCCCAGTTCATCCTCTGCACTGTCTTAATGAACTAACACATGCAAGCTTGCAGTTTTACCCAAGTCATCACACAATAAGGTGCGCACACACACACACACACACACACACTCACACACACACACAGGTTTTTAGTTATATCTTTGTGGGGACTCTCCATTCATTTCTATGGGGAAAACTCTAATCCCAACATGAGAACCTTAATCCCTACCCAGCCCTAACCTTAACCATAAGTAACCAGACAAACTTTTTTACTTTTTTGATTGCATTCACAGATCTTTATGGGGATGTGACAAATGGTCCCCATATTGTAAAAAAAACAGGTTTTTATCACATTGCAGGGACAGAATGTGTTGTATACCTGAACCCCCCCCCCCCAACGCACACACAAAAACATTTTACATACTGTAAACTATGTTCTGAGGTTTCATGGAAATGGGGGATATTTGATTAAAGAAAATAGCATCGATTTTTTTTTTTACTTGCATATTAAAATTGGCCCTGGATCTAGATGCCTTGGCCATTCGATAATGATACTAATGTTACATTTTATTTTAAGCTTCCGTGACATCACTCCCTTTCCCTTAAGTATCCAGACAGTGCAATCACATTTAAAGAGGCGCGTTTATATTACCCCAGACTTAAAGCCGCCTAGTACTGTACACTTGTGTCTGTGTGTGGGACATAGGGTGAGAGAGAGAGAGAGAGAGAGAGAGAGAGAGAGAAAGAGAGAAGAAGAAGACGAAGAAGAAGAAGAAGAAAAAGAAGAAGAAGAAGAAGAAGCTTGTCCAAGCTGGCACTAAGGGAAAGCAGTTTTCAAAGTAATATTAGCTCTATCACACTCCTGTGTCTTGGTGCTTGGGTGAAATTGACAGATACTAGTTGAGAATATGAGAAAAGGTGATGTCTGTCAGGCAGATAACAAGAATGGAAAAATGATGATGAAGTCAGTATGAAAGGGCTCTGAAGACAGAAGTACGGTAGATGTCACTGGTGTTGGTCAACCATTGATTGAAACACGCACGACAGAATGTTGCCATGGTGACTGAAGACGACTCCGGGTATTAACTGTCTCATTGAAAATGTAGCCTTGGGATGCTGTCCTTGGGATATTTTAAATGCATGTCATCAAATGTGTATAGCTTCTGATTAAGAACATCTTTTTAGTTAGACATAAATGGTGATTGCACTATCAATTACAGCATTACTTAGCCGACTTGTAATCAATGAAGTAACCAGTGTAAAAACAATTATACCAGAATAATACGGTTCATCTGACGCTGGGTCTAAAAATTGTTTATGTAATCTAGTACAAAAATACGGGGCTTGTAATTGTTGTTATTCAATGAAATAATTGCCCCACAGCTTTCAAGGTGTAAGAGTAGTAATCATCGATGAGTACATTTTCAGGAAAAAATTGAGTCAGGAATGTTTTAAGTGACCTATCCTGATATTTATGTTTCAGTTATGCTTTAAATATTTATATTACAGTTTTGATCCTTGACCTGCAATTCTATCTATAGTATATGTGTGTAACTATGTATACTCTGCGTACAGAGTAGTAATAAAAAGTCATATATACAAAAGTAAGTACTATATGCTATATAATCGTGTATAAACACCCAGTGCTTCTTAGCTGGAAAAGTATTGAGGATACCATCACCATGAGGTATGGAGAACTTATTCATGGCTATTTCCCATCCATCCATGTACAATAAGTGCCTATCTAATCTGGTTAAGCGTGTGGCATATAGCCTCCTTCGGAATGCCACGCTATTCCAAAGCTGCATTGCTATAGCTGCATGTTCGCTCGCGCTAAAGGCACGTTGAAGCCCGTCAGCTCACGTGACCTAAAGTTTGGTGCGCTCGTATGTATTGGGAGCAAGAAAGTAGAGCAGAAGAGGAGTTAATTGCTTTAGGGATCAACACCTGAGTGTCAACATCGATATGTATTTTTCTCTATAAAATGCGGTTCTTTTTAAGGTATTAAAAATATAAGTTGTGGGTGTAGCGAATGTCATTCCGTTCGATAACTCAACCTTACTCTAAATTTAACATCCTCCCAGCATAAATATGTAAGTTTAAATTGCTTCTGCACAGGAGTGCATCATAAATATATAATAAATTCAGATTATCTCTGCAATGGTCTCCATTTATAAACCTAAGTTTCCTGTCTGTAATGCAATGCAATTGTAAAGTATTAATAGGTGTAAAACTAACTGTAAAAGCTGAACTTTTAGCTGAGGTATTTTATTGTTATTTTTGAATTAACTATTACATTATTAATTTGTCTTTGCAGGAGAAGTGTTGCATGAATGTAAAAGTGATGAGCACAGTGAATATTTGTATGGTATTGGGCAGGACTTGCTTTGCTATTCTCACCTAGCCATATAGCACTGATTAACAGTCACGTTTGCCCTGCTTCAAGGATAAATTAGTTGTTCATTCAGTGAAGCAATTTTGTCGTATTCAGCTGTTATTTTTACACTTGTGACCTATTAACAAATCTGGCCACGTTCCGCTGACCTCTCTCATTAACGCCGTGTTTTCAGTCGCAGAAACGCCAATGGCTGCATGTTCTTTTCTCATCGCACCGCCCTCTGTAAACCCTATGCCTTGTCCACACGTACACAGCTGGGTATTTTTTAAAATGTACCTTTTTCTATACGACTTGGGCTTTTGTCCACATGTAAATGGCGTCTTAGGTTACTGAAAATGGAGCTTTTGCAAAACTCCATCCAGGGTGAAGATTTTAAGAAACTCCGTTTTCAGTGTCGACATGTAGACAGGGAAAACAGAGTTTTTGGCCCAAAACGTCAGATTATGCGCCGTTGTCCACTTTGTTTAACGTCAGAGCGTGCAGTGTTTGCTGTATGCATTAGGCGAGTTGGACTTAGGCAATGGCGGACTTAGCCGAAATAGTGCTTGTGCTAACCTTGCTGATAGGACTTCTTACAAGTGTACAGATAATGTTGAGTCACTCTCGCATTATATTGATCAACACAGGCGTCGGAATGTGCGCCATGGTATTCAACTTAACAGAACTGGCAATTAGGCTTCTGATTGGCTAACATGGCAGTACGGTTAGACTTATAATGCCGCCTGTTGTTTGGCATGCTCGTAGCATCGCATTAATGGTTTCATGTGGACGGAAATATTTTAGAAGACAATGTTCGTGTGGACGGGAATTTTTTATTTTTTTTTTTAAACGGAGGAGGAGAAACACCGTTTTAAAAAATACCCGTGTACGTGTGGACAAGGCACTAGACACTATGGTGTGTGAAAATCCCAGGAAGGCTGCTGTTTCAGAGGTGCAGGAACCACCATGACTGATAGCAACAATAGGCACGTTTAAAAGGTCTAATCCTAATTAGCCATCCTAATTAGCGATGCACCGATAAAGAAATTTCTGCCAGATACCGGTAGCTGATTATTTCAAACACTGACACCGATACTGATACCGATTTTTGGGGTATTCTGCTTAAATAAGATTAAAGGCACACTCCACCCAAATAAATAAAAAGAAATAATTATGTTTTTTGGTTATAAAACACAAACTCTGGCATACAACAACAGAGCCAGAGTACTATATTTTAAATCTGTATAAGTCTTATATATTCATAACATTTATAACAGAGAAGGGCTGATCATCAAGTGTGATAACCTGGGTAATTTTCTGAGTAAAATCTTTTCATTTTGCACTGTCTGCACTGAATTTTCTTCGCTGCCAAATGCTTGCCTTACCAGATTAGCGCTATTCGGTGGTAATTCCGGGTTTTGCTTTTCGGAAACACTTCGAACTCTTCCGTCTCACCTTAAGGTGAGCGATCAAATTTGTGTTGGTGAAATGTTTATTATTAGATCCTTCTCATTAAATTTTATCAGAGTGATGTTTGCAAAATGCATTTCTAATATCATTTACACTAAAATTAAGTAATTCCACACAGCAGACTCTCTTCTAACTCTTTAGTACGTGAGTGTGCAAAGCAATATGGGTTACCATTTTAAAGGGTATTATCGGTGGTAAATATCGGTTCATTTTAACCATCGGCCAATACCGATAGTTGGCCGATATAGTCTAATGCTTAGCATACCGGTAATTGAACCTCTTGACCTTGTCTGTGTGCTGTATGTATTCATTTGCAGCCACCCGATTGGCTGTTTGAAGGACCAGGTAGTTTGCGCTGACTAGCAGATTACCTACAGTAATAAACCAAGTGAATTGCTACTTCCCTTAAAAACATACATACAGTGTCTTACTTGCTTGTTTTGATGTCTTATTCTGCAGCTCTGATATCTGCTGGCTGTTGCACCACCAACTGTAGAAGTGTAAAACTTTGGGACAGGTAAGAACTTTCTGGAAAAATCAATAAATTACTATTACAAAATAATATATCTGAGTAGCCTAAGCCTGCGTGATAGAGAACATCTGATTTATTTAAAATATCTCATTAATGTTAAAATCCACGTTTGATTTGACTTTTGGTCAAAATGGTGTTCCTAAATTTCTTTAATCCTTTTTAAGTATCATTTTAAAATAGTAAAGCTCCTGTTGTGTAAAGTATTCTTGGAGAAATGTAAAAATAAGATATCAATTAGCCATTAAATAGATGTTAACAGATATATACCAAGAAAAAGAATTAGAAAACAGATTGTATTGTGATTTTAAATAAAGAGATTGTGAGACAATCAGAGTGGAGGAAAGAATACTACACAGTACAGGCATACATTTTTTCAAGTATATCAGAGTTTTGTTGTATTTTTATAGATTTCTCATTGGAATAATCAATGAAATGGGAGTCAGAGTCATCTAATTTTTCTAGAATAAACTTACCAGAAAACCATAAATCTCACTGTGGGTTAATTATCATGTACAATTAATCTTTGAAAATATCCATCTTAAAATATACATGGCTCTGTATGCAAAGGAGTAGCGTTTATTAATTGAGAGCTATGTTACCGGAAACAGTTAGACAGGTGGTGATTACAGACATTGAAAGGATCTCGACAAAATGAATAACTGCACACGACAATGAACCTTAAACACCCCTTGATGTGCGTGAAGGGCCACACCCTCGCTGGGTCATTCACAGAGCCGCCTTCTGTGCGGCAGCGAGAGCGAGATGGACGCCGTCTGTTCTCCGTGCCGTGTAATAACCGAGACATGACAACAGGCTTATGGAGAGTGAGCCGGAGGTCACTCTGTCCGTCACTCTCCTCCTGAATCTGGTCCGGCTGCTCTGAGCCAATGGGAGTGTTAATATTTAATGACTCAAAGGTGGGAAGATGCACACCTCCCCTTTGCTGCTACAGCCTAGAAATGGGCAGGACTGAGTTAGCACGCACATCAATGAAAAATATCTAGCACCATGACAGACATATAGCACTACTACAGTTAAAGCAAAGGTGGGCTTTCAGTGACCAATCAGAAGATAGAGTAGGTGCTTGGCCCCTCCTCCTGGATGAAAGGCAGATCTGAAGAATTTACAATAAATAGACTGACTCCAACTCTTTATTTAATTATTGTTAATTACTTCATCCTTATCTGTCTCTGTAAAATAGAGTATTTATATTTTCCTTCTGTTCCTTACAGCTTTGACGCATCATCTTGACCATAGCGTTGCCCGGTGGCTTGTGACGGAGGGAGGGGGGGGGGGCTTGTTCCTCTGGCCTGGAAAGCAGCCAGATTTCCTCCCCTGCCCACTTGCTCCGAGTGAAAAGAAAAAAAAATGGAAGCCTCGACGCTGGATAGTGTCGCCATCGATGGCCGTGCGCTTTTTACAACAGAGCAAACCTCCGCATCTCTCCCACATTTCAGTTTCTGCATATCAAAGGTCTGGATTTCCAGTCATTCTGAGAGCGTGACTAACTCCCCAGGACTGCCAGGGGAGGTGAGTGAGATCCTCTCTGCCAACGTATAACAGTGTCCTACCTCTTTAAAGGGAAGAAAAGGAGTATTGCTGAGGAATAATGCGGGATTTTTTCAAAGTGATCAAACCTATTGTTTACAGCTACAAATCATCTGAAGCGATCACGCGCCGGGCTAATTCGGCTTCGGCTCCTCCCTCTTTGGACATCTTGTACTGTCTGCTGATTGGTCTGCCTGTGGAAGCCCCTCCTTCGTGACCGGTGATGAAACAATAAGAACTGAACATTCCACTGTTGCTCTCTTAAGCCTGCACCCCAGCCTATTCTGGTGTGTAAAAGTATCTACTATAGAAAATGAATGGTATTGAACAATACCTCTAACTGTTCCTTTGTTGTTGAGGAGAGCTGTTGGGAAACGTTCCCTTCCAGTACGATAGTCAATAGCTACTTTGTAACTTTTTTTCTGTGATCTTTTTTATTTTTGTTGACAGATGAACAGAAAAAAAACAGAGGTTAAATTCGATTTTATGTTTTTAAATAAAATACAGAGTAGTTTATTGGATTAGTTTTTTAAATATTATAATTATTATTTTTGACTTACAAGTATTATAACAATTATTATATGAAAGATGTATGTATAGACTAATAAAGTTTAATCTTTATGTAAAACCGTTATCCTTGAAAGACCACTGAGTGTCACATGGGTTGAAAACGCTTCCAGGAGCACAAAATGACGTAATGTTTTATTCATACATTTACTGCTCACTAGAGGATTGTCTTAAATGGGTGTGCTAATGTTTGTGTGTGTGGGGGGTGTGCTGCTAACATTCATCGAACTGCATATCTAGTTCTAAGGACTTACCCCCCCCCCCCCCAGTTGTTAAATATAGTTGGGTCCAGATATAACAAACAAAGAACTACCTTGCTCTATTCCTGCAGACGTTGATCGATGAAATTAGTAAATAATGATTCGACGATGGCTGGAATTTCAGGTATAAAATGCGCTTTCTGTAAGGGCTGTCATTACTGGCCTAATCTGGAGCCCTTTTGTAAATGTGAGTGAATAGGCCCCCTAAGAACCCCCTCCCGGCCTGGCGGAGGGTGCAGTCCAGACGTAACATGTAACTCTTGGTCTCGCTTTAGTGCCGTCTAAGAACAGAGAGCGTAGGGATTAGGGTGTGGCTGTGCTATGACATCACACGTATGAACGAATCGCGTCATCATTACAGAGGTGCCTGATATATCGCGTGTTTATTTAAGTCGGTCCGGCTATCGATCCGGTGCAGTTAGCCTGCTGTGCTGAGCTTTCCCAAGCACATTAGTGCAGGTGTGAGGGGTATGCAAATGAGGGGATTACATCAAAGCCTACCCCCCTCCCACCTCGCCCCACCCTTATGCGAAAAGTATTTTCCGGACGCAAGGTGATCTCGGAGCAGTAGCTGGAGGTGGGGGCGGCTGGGAGGTGTGTGTGTGTGTGAGTTTGGACCTCCTGGCAGAGGCACCCATGGCAACGGGACAGGATGGGGGGGGGGGGGGGGTCGCGGGCTGATTAAGACGTATCTCTGGCAGGATCTCCGGAGCAGGCAGGGGGTCTGTGCTGCATTGCAGTCTGTTTCACTCCCTCATGCAAGGTCATGCCGATCAGTCATCGATCGAGCTGTGTATTGCCAGTCTACATGCAACCGGTTCACATACAAACATACACACACATACCCTCCTAAGGTTTTTTTCAGGTGTGCAGTTTAATGACGAGCTATGCGAAGGGAGCGGGACGCAGGGGAGGTCCTGGCTTGACGCAGAGTTCCTTGACCGGCTTGTTGGCGCAGTGATGAGTCTGTTGTCCGATATCTGCTGTGTCTGAAGGTATGATATAAAACCCTCAACATAGAGAGAATTTCTCCTATAAAGGCTTCCGTAGAATTCCCCATTTTCAGCCAAGCCTGCTGGCGATCGGCACATTTTTAAGTACCTTGTTTGTAGAAAAATCGATATTGAGGCCTGTATGCATCTCTGCATACCTGACTTGGAGCCTTGTCTTTGGAAATAAGTAATTTCTATAACAAACCGCACCGCAATTAACTTTGCTTTGCAGTGGGGTTGGTCTAGGCCCCTGAAACCATAACAGGGCTGATTTAAGAATAGAGAAGCTTCTGTGATTGTCCTGACAAGGCATGGGGTGAAAGACCTTTGGTGTTTACCTGAGCATTTTCCCAGAATCCCGCCCTACTAAATATGCTGCCTCTACTGTAAGGTATGTGACTTAGGTGTTCTTTTACTACCCCTCCCAAAATTTGTGGACGTGGAACTGCAGTTTTTGTGTGGTTGCCAAGATCTGGTATGACATCTGATCAACTTAAAGCAGTTTAAGCATCAAAGAATTAGCAATCAGCTAAGATCTTCCCATTTCTGTCACCTGGCACTTTTGTTAGCTGTCTGATAAAGGCGATTATCTCTGTCGAAAGAGTTGCAAGTCTCACACGTTCCCTCTGTAAATCTGAAGGAAGTCGTGTCTCTGAGGACTCGATATGAGGCCGCGGCTGGCAGAATGCATCGGAGATCTGTGTTTAAGCACACCATCGTTAGACTGCCTGCGAGGCTACCTCGAGCTTTGGCTACAGCAGAATGAAATCCACAGAGGAAAATTGGGTAATGGCGGAACACGTTTGCACCCAGAAAATAATTGCACCTGTTGACCAAAATCCCATTCAGTAATACGTCTATGAACATATTCTTATTAAAAGTGAATTTTCTTGGGCGGCTGAACGGGAATTCATCCCGGAGTAATATGTGGAGATCAGAGTTGGAGATTAATTGGATAGGGAATTTTTTTTTTCCTTTCGCTTTCCACAAACAAACGTATCCTTTCTCTCGTGCCCAAAGGCATCGACGACAGACACACATGATGGGTAGGATTTTTTTCCCTCTTCAGAAGTTCGGATGTGTCAAGATGTCACGATGGCAACTAGCAGCGTACAGCATGCAGCTTTGGGGACGCGTGACGCGCCGAGGGCTGCGGGAAATTGCGCATTAAACATAACAGATGACTGTAGTGCCACCCAGGGAATTTTAATTGCCGTTTGCATTGTCTCGCCGGATGCTCCTCTCGCCCGAGGAGCGCTAATATTTATTTACGGAGCAGAGTAACGTGACGGCAGTAGTCGCCGGGGGAACACCGGAATTTATCTGGAACATTCCATCCGTCTGAAAGACAGGCCGCACTTGTGTTTTTCTTTTCTCTTTCAGCGAGTTAAACGTTCCCTCTTTGTAAGTGATCAGGCACTGTTGGGTGCTGAGATGTGAGAACAGTCTATCTGGACCGACAGCACGTCCATTTGCACTCTGACTTGCACCGCAGGTAAAACACAAAGATGACAGTGATTCCTAAAGTACCTGCAGGACATTCACCCAGTCAGGTTTCGCTGATTTTGGGACTTACTGTACTTGGTGACAATGGCACAGGAGAGACTTGGATATTGGGGAAGGGGGACACGGCGTAATCATATATGATGTAATGGTCTGTTTATAGAGGGGATGAATGAAGCCGAATTAATGAATAAATGAAGCCTCCCCCCCTTTTGGTGCACATCAGAACGCTCATATTTCCTGGCCTGTGTAAAACTCACCAGAGCTGTGCTGTGCTGTGTCCCTCTGGTTTGCTTTAATCTCATTAGCGTAAATTCCATTGTGTTTTATGGGAGACTTCGTGCCATAGATGCTTGCCTGGCCTTGACTAATGCACACGCTACAGTATTATTACTCGTTGCTGTGATGTTATCATCCGCAGGAACCCAGCAACCTAGACGTTCTTGACTTTTTTTGGTTTTACTTGTTAAATAGAGAATTTCACACTATCGAGAGCTGATGCTCTGTGCATATCTTACTAGCTTTGGCTGCTCACTTAATACGATGTTGCATTTCAGTTAAATCATTTGATGTCATGAAAGGCAGTGGGAGAAGCGTATGTACAAGTCAGTATGCTGAGGAGTCACTAAGCAGCAGGCTATGGGTTATAGATGATTTTCTCCTTTATTGAGCTTTAAATCCCAAATAGCACTCCTGTCGTAAACTTACTGTCATGGTTACAGTACAACATGCCACCTACAACAGCAAGCTTGTTTTCTTGTTGCTATTTGCTAAAGAAGTGTGGCTCAAACAAGCTGTCCAAGGACAATATTTCTGATGAGTGAATTGTACCCTAAATACCAGAGCACATTCAAAGCAGTAGATTCACTCTTCCAGTCTCATTGGCAGCAAATGTGTGGTATGACTGTATGCCTGGAGAACAAAATCATATAAAATACTTTCTTAACTAATATATATTTTTCAAGCAGTTTGTCCGAGACAGTAAAGATTTATTGGTTGGATCGCCAGAGATCTGCATAAGAAGGCATTTAAGATTAAGATGAACTTTATTGATGCCAAAGGGAAATTCTGGATTTTTAATTCAAAGCAATTGCGACTTTCCATTTAAAACAAACATGTTGCATGTGCAACAAAAATGAATGAAAAGAAGCAGGCCATTTCTGTAGGAAAAAATGTCAGAAAATGTATTCATTTATTTTGTACTTTGGCCTTGTCTGTTGTGTTTATTGGTTTTCTATATAAACCCTGTGGCATTATGGGGGATGGAGTTCTATTAGACAAGTGCCTAGTTTCTCTGTCAACCTGGCAGTGTCCTGAGTCACGTATTTTTAGAATTTTATCCATCCATTTATCCGTATTCCAGCAATCCGGTACAGGGTTGGGGGGGGGGGGGGGGGGGGG
>JAODLC010000116.1:1162895-1179980 GCA_026781145.1 Hippopotamyrus pictus | reverse complement strand
CCCTTCTGTGGCCCCTGTAAAGAGCTGGGTCTCCTGAATCTGCCAGGGTTTTCATGCCCCTTCTGTGGCCCCTGTAAAGAGCTGGGTCTCCTGACTCTGCCAGGGTGTCCATGCCCCTTCTGTGGCCCCTGTAAAGAGCTGGGTCTCCTGAATCTGCCAGGGTTTTCATGCCCCTTCTGTGGCCCCTGTAAAGAGCTGGGTCTCCTGAATCTGCCAGGGTGTCCATGCCCTTACTGCGCCCCTGATCCCATCACAAAGACCCGTCCGACCATCGCAGCTAACAGAGTGGCGCCGCATGGCGAATCGCATTATAGCCCCCTTTAGCGATAAGTCATGGTGGCTGCTTTTCATGTTTTATCCTTCTGAACCTCGGCCGGGCAGCGGCAAGGGTTTATGTTCACATGGGAGCCCTTAGACGTGGGCTAAAGCGGGAATTCGGACACGCGGAGGTTAATGAAGAGATGGAGCTGAAGCATTTGCATGCATGAATTTGCATGAGGCTGGGTCTTCTGCGGCGTCGTCTTTTTATCATCGGAGATAAGGGAGGCAGGTGAGCGGCCTCAATGCCCTCCCCCCAGTCACTCGGACTCCTGCGCTGGCTTTGAAGTCCAGGGCCTGACTGAAGGGGGGTGGGGGTTTCCGGAGGTGGGGCAGTGGAGTGGCAGCATGTTCAGACCACCGTAGTTCTGACACTCCAGCTCTGAACCGAAAAGGGAGGGTGGAGGAGCATAAAATGCAGGGTGAGATGCCTGTGGCAGTGATGTGGGGCTGGAGACAAGCCTCACCCCAAACCGTAACCAACCTGTCTTTCTAGGACCCCTGACGGGCGTCCAGAATTTAGCCTGAATGTTAAGCCCATGATTTAATGAGAAAATATTATCGTTCCCTCCTACAAAGCATGACTGACATCTCCCAGAAAATCCCACTATAATGATTTACTCAATCAAACCACCAGCAACCCTAGTTTTATAGCAGAGCGGAGCAATGCGTCCGCCCCCCCACCATTGCTCCATACGGTGGCCAAGCCAGCCGTGTATGCTGCGCTGCCAGGTTACATTAACATTCACCACCCCTCCTGCTTACAGCGTGGAGGGGGGTGGCGATGGGTCAACACAGAACGTAGACCACGAGACTTCCAGTCCTGCATGTGAATTGTCCCACCACTGTGCTTCACAGTACTCCAAATTTCCTGGGGTGATTCTAGCATTAGTTAAAGCGGGAGGCATAAGACGGGCCAACCTTATCATTAGCCAATGATATGTTTTGAATTGCTGAGTGAAAGAGGTTGGGGCCAATCAGCTTTCAGCTCTGGACCAGTGCCTCTGTGGCTTCGCCCCTGTATACACCATAGGACATTTTTGTCCTCATCTAGGGACAACATCAGCTGGACGAGGCACCATCTGCCTCTGGGCTCCTGTCTCGCATCTCCTGTCTTATCCCCAGTCTTTCACCACCACGGCTTTCTGTGATGTCACGACTTTCGGACTATCCTGAACACTGATGAGAGGCCTCAATCGGTTTGCACTGGCACCTACACCTCCAGCACCATCACGCTAAGCACAGGAGTGCCTCAGGGCTGTGTTCCCAGCCCTCTGCTCTTTACACTACTCACCCATGATTGCTCAGCGAAGTTCAGCTTGAATTACATCATCAGATTTGCAGACGACACGACAGTAGTGGGCCCCATCGACAATAATATCTCATCATACACGGAGGAGCTGGGTAGACTTGCTGTCTGGTGTAAATGCAATAATCTCTCTCTCTTAGAGTTGATAGTTGACTTCAGGAAAACAAACACTGCCCACCCACCTCTCACCATTGATGGCAGCGCTGTAGAGAGTTCCTGGGTGTCCACATCACGGACAACCTCACTTGGTCACTAAATACAGCCTCCCTTGCAAAGAGATGGCGGCAGCATCTACACTTTTTAAAGAAACTAAAGAGAGTGAGGCTCCCCTTTCCAATCCTCACCTCATTCTATAGGGGAACTACGGAAAGTCTGCTGTCCAGCTGCATCACTGCAAGGTTTCACACTGCAACACACTGCGGCGGATAGTGAGGGCAGCGGGGAAAGTCATTGGGGTGCCCCTCGCTTCCCTGACGGACATCCACCACGACCAATGGTTTTGCAGAGCTAGCAACATCATGGAAGGCCAATTCCACCCACTTTCTTTCTTTCCGTCTGGTGAAAGGTATCGTGTTCATGCTGGTTCCACCAGATTGTGTGATAGCTTCATACCATAAGCCATCAGAATCCTTAATGCACATTCATGAACCTCTGCCTAACCTAATGTCATTCTGGTACACTACCTGACTGTTTGCTTCACAATAACAATAACTCCATTAGTATTATACTCTTAATGGCACTTGCACATTACTTATAACTCTCAACCAATGCTGCTATAACCACCTTATGTGCAATAATTTGATATGTGGCATCCTGCTAAGTGGCTCTCTGTCACACTTTGCTGGTCATTTCATTTTATATTTATACATACATACAGAAATATCCATGGCCCTATATCGCATATTGTTGCACTGTTTAGTGTTTAGTGTTGTTTTTGTCTGTGTGCACATTGTACCTTTGTTATATGTCGATGTATGTTGCACCCTGATCCACGGAGAAACATTGTATCATGACACTATGTATGCGTACACAGCTGCTGATGATGATAAAGTACCTAGAACCTTGAGAGGGATCAGGAATGTTGGGCTAAACGGTGGCCACGATGACTGACCCATTTCGGTTCAGGACACAGAGCAGACAAACAGAGCGCTGAACGGGGATAACAGCCAGACATCCGCCTGCTGGAGGTGTGCCCTGCACTCAGCTGCTTGGCAGTGAGCTGAAGCTGGGCCGTGTTGGTCAATAAAACAGCATTTAAGAGTGGCAGCCCCACCGGTTTTCCATTGTCCATGAAAGACAATCCTGGCAGTCTGCAGACATGAAAGGGGACCTATTGTGTTCAATCTCATTGTTCATAATTTTATTTGTGGGGCCTACTAGAGTAGATTTACATGCTTCAATGTTCCAAATACACATTATTTTTCTTATATTGTACATAAGTGTATATATTTGTCTGAAACACTGTTATAGTCTTAAACCCCACGCCTGATGAGCTCCGTGTACTCTGATTGGTCAGCTTGCCCTACATGTTCCGCTGCTATCTTGGAGTCTACAGACAGGTCCTGACAGGTAGCTGGCCAATGAGGATTGTGATATGAGGTGACCTCATCATGTCACGGAAGTAAGGGGTGGAATTCCAACGAGGCATTTCAGGCAGATTAGGGAAGAGTGGTTTCTGTGGTGATAGTTACTCTCCTTGGCATGTATTTTGGGCCTTAAGACTTTAAAATATAACGCAGTTTATTTAAAAAGAATTACCCATCTGGCTCTGATAACTAATTAAGGTGTTAAGTGTAAATCAGAAGCATCTACTTGTTAGTGACTAGTGCTAAAGGACATATTAAGTTTCCAAAATACTGCCAGATGCTTTTTAAAAACAAAAATTCTTAAATTGATTAAAAAAACTGCAACAGCGCTCGATTTAGCTGCAGTGCCAATTTCAAAACAGGGAACTCCAGTGAAAATTTAATGCATTTACAGGTTCTGTTAAGCCCTCAGCCTCTCCGTCGTGCAAAGACTCTGGGAGTATGGTAAACCTTATTTTTAAGACACAAACAAAGAACACCCCCACACCCTCATGATGCTGTCCCATGCACGATGCCGGATTCTCTGCCTGATGGTCCCCAAGTTTGCCAGACGGCACATGGAACAATGTTGAATGAGGACAATCGGAATAACTAGGAATGGGAAACCAGTGGATAGAAATGGAAACTCAAAGAAAGACACCAAAACAACAGTACAACAGTTAGACCCAGGGGCCGCGCTTAGGTGCATAACATGTCGGATTGAAAGTACCATGGTTTAAATGCACTTTATCTTTGTTCACTTACATTCAGCCCTGACTAACTTAAATCTGCCAAGTTATTCAGCTAAGCCATAAATCCTGCTTCGTGATACAGGCCCCTGGACCCCTTACATCATGAGTGTGGGGCTCCAGGGAACCAAAACTAGGAACCCAGAGAGAAGATACTGATGAATAAGAGGCATAGACACAGAGAGAAAAATCCAGTGGATAAAAACAGCCGTAAAAAACACAGAAGCGGCAAACAGAACCAAGTGTTGTGTCTTACACCCAAAACGGAGACTCGACCCAAACTGCTCAATCTGATTAGAAGCTGGAAACTATATTTCTAGTTAGGAGCAAGGTCACCTGGAGCTGGCTCACTCCTGTAATGAATGAAATAGCCTTGAGTGCACATCAACTGCTTATGTATCAGCTCATCAGTCCTTCAAACAATAACCAGCTGGGTGTCATTAGCTGAGGCAAAAAAAAAAAACAAAACAACCAGCGTTAAGGCATCTCACAACTCAGCCGTGATCAAGGTTTAGTTTACATAAAGACTGAAAGTAATGGGTATTTCGAAGATACTTCTGACATTTTCTTATCAATAGTTTCTGTGTTGGTGCCATACGTCGGAAACAGAGCATTTTCAAGATTCAAGAGGTTTATTCGTCACGTACACAGTTGTACGCGTACAACATGTAGTGGCATGTTACCCTGGTCGCTCTGAGCAGCTGTGCATGATTAGGAAAAGTGCACAGCCTGATCGGAGCGATCAGGAAGGCGTGTGACCTCGGTCGCGCCATTGACTGCCATTCTCAGGGCTGTCTGTGATTACATTGTAACCGGGTGATGGACTGGAGACTGGAAAGCGAGCAGGTGAGTTGTGATAAACCAGCCTCCCCAGCTGAGCTGTCTGCACGGCCCCCGTTCCAGCCCCTCTTCCCAGGGCTCTCCGCCATTGCAGCCTCATCCGTGTCAAAGGCTCACTCCAGGAGGCGAAACGTGGCCGCCAGGCTGTCCGCCGTCCGTAGGGAAGATGGCGGAGCGTGCTGTCAGGTGCGGATACCATGCGTTAGCATGTGATTCAACACGGGTGAAAGGTACAATGGTACAGTAAAACACAAAAAGTGCCAAAGAACTATATGACATATTGCAAAAAGTAATTAAATGCACAGAATGTGTAAGCTTATCATCAAATAAAATATAACAAGAGGTGTTATGCCAGAAGTGAATCAATCCATCCATCCATCCATCCATCCATCCATCCATCCATCTAAGGGCATAGGTTTGGTTTCAACACTGGTCAGGGCTAAATCACCCCATACCCCCCACCCCCATAAACACTCACACTACTCCCATAATATCAGTAGGGACATGTCTCTAGCATCCACACCCAACTCTACGCCCCCTTGCAACCATCCATCCATCCATCCATCCATTCACTCTCCAGGGCTGCTTATCTATTATAGAATTGTAGTGGGCCTGGAACCTTCTCTAGGAAACACTGTGTATGAGTCGGGGAGACACCTTTTATGGGATGTCAGTCCATCACAAAGTGCATACAATCTTGTGGAAATATCGTATATAAAAGTAAACGGGGGAAAAATGCTGGATCAGATTGTCACACAGTTTCTCCACAAGGTGCTGGAAACTTCTGTGAAGCTCACCAGTGCTTAATTGGATTTGGGACCGGCTTCAAAGGTGACTGTGAAGGTTCGATTTCTCGGTACCGTGCAATTAAGCAGGTACCCCGTAAACTTGAGCATTATCGTCCTGAAATACATCCTTCCCAGCAGGGGGAGAGGACAGCTCATGCTACGGGAAGCGGATAATTGATAAGCATGGTAATGTACTGTAAGATGCTGCTTTCCCTTTGCCTGTAATCAGAGCAGCTATCCAAGACCTTTTTTCAGAAAATGCATCGACCATTAAAAAGCCACTCACAACATCCTTTGTTTAGACCACACGCTGCACTGTAGAGCTCCTTCGTGCGTTTATGCACGTGTCTAAAACAAACATTGATTTTTGTTTTGTTTATGGGATTTCCATGCTTATGAAAAACCATGCTAATGTACCATTGTCTGCCTGCAGCTTCGTGATCATGGGCGATGTATGTCCACACGGGTCACTGAAAGGTTATTTACGCCTCAGTTTATAAACAGGTGCTTAAAAATGCCCTTATAATGGAAACTGCAGCTTACAACCCAGTGACTGAGAGCACAATACCCAGCAGCATTAGCAAATGAGTAAACATGTTTGGTTCTCCAGACAATGCAATTATGGCAGATGGAACGTGCAGATGTGGAAACATGGGGGTCGCGCTGAAATTTTCCACACAACTGGATAACACATCTTTATATATATATGTGACATATCAGGAGAACTTAAAAATCAGCCCAAGTATGGAGAAAATTAGGAGCTGTGAGAAGTATTTGCAGAGGAACTTGAGGAGGAACATGCAAGGGACACCCTGGCCAGAAAAGGGAGAAAGCATCTCAGGGGCATTTCTCCATCATGGACAAATGGTCGTCAGCCTCTGGACTTTCATACAAACCAGCCAAGACCTGAATCACAGTCACCTGACTTCTCTCTTCTTTAACTCCTATTACTGTTAGTCAATGATGGGCAGTGATGGTTTTTCACTAACGACTGAACTGGTAGGTCGCGGTTATATTTTTAAATAGAACAAGTGTATAAGCAAAACTGAATCACAACAATTAAAGCAGAGCATGCAAATTTACATACCTCCAGACTTAAAGAAGTTCCAGGATGATTTGAATACATGGTTCTAGTTTTGTGATTGGGTTTTTGGGTTAATAAAATTAAGACCTACCATTCCATAAAAACGGAATCACACACAGTTGTCTGGATTCAATGCTCAGTCTTTGACGAATAGCTGAAAGATCCCCGCATTAGTCAGAATCTAAGCCACATGTATGACTCGTCAATTTCCTTCATTCAGTGAAGGCAGCAGAGACTTTGTACAGTGGATACTTTCATAACAGATCTTCTCATAACAAGCTCTTACCACATAGTTGAATCTGCTAAGTAAAACAGCAGTTTAATACTTAAAGGGGCAGTTTCCTAGACACAGAATTGACCTAATCTGTGACTAAATCAACTGCTTAAAGAAACAGTCTGTCAAAAAAAGAAATCTGAGATCAACTGGTTACCAACTCCAAAAAAGAGAACAAGCCTACATTTCCACACCAAACACATATTGGGTGATCAATTCCATGTAAATACAGACACTCCTCACTTAGCAACCTACCTGCTTACGGACCACCTGAAATTATGATCAGCTTTCCGACCAGTCGGTATTGCGCGCCGTACGAGAACTTTGGTTGTGGAAACGGTAGTGCAGTGTCTCAGTGTCAAGTATGTTGCATCATTTATTTATATACAAAATGAGATAAATGGTCTAAAGATGGTTGATACAAACTACCAGTAGAGTATGCTTGAAATATCGATAATATCCTCGCTTACCGACCAATTTGCGTAACGACCTAGTCGTAGGAGCGGAACTCGATCGTTAAGTGAGGAGTGTCTGTACTTAATTTTCTCCCAGACCATCCCTTTAAGAGGTTAGTCTAAGATTAAGTTTTTTTTTTGCGAATATTTTGCGAATATTAGTGAAAATGTCATTT
Source organism: Hippopotamyrus pictus (assembly GCA_026781145.1). Classification (NCBI taxonomy): domain Eukaryota; kingdom Metazoa; phylum Chordata; class Actinopteri; order Osteoglossiformes; family Mormyridae; genus Hippopotamyrus; species Hippopotamyrus pictus. The sequence goes on along the minus strand of JAODLC010000116.1, from coordinate 1,172,422 downwards.
CTATTTATTTGTAAGCAATGGTCTTGTTCTCCAAAATGCTTTTGTTGATAGTGTTTGAGCGGCACTCCTTCCAGAAGTTTCTCAATGTTAAGGAGGCTCCCCTTCCTGTGAGTGCGGCGCAGGGGAACGTGGCTCTCTCACTGTCTGAGAAGGTCAGTGGGAATACTACACCAGGCCGGTCTAATGTGCTGTGGGGACGGCTCTCTCTAGATCACCACAGCAGCAGGGAAGGGGCTCTGTCCTTCTCCTATTAATAAATCCCAGAATGATCGAACGCAGACAAATGGCACCTGAAATAACCATTGTCCTCAGTGATATGGCCCAACATTTTGCATCACAACCAGAGCAATTCGATTCTGTTATTTTTTTCCTTCAGCTCCGATCAATGAAAGGGTGTGCTATCAAATGTAAAGTGGAAAGTTTGACTGAGGCTGGGTAGTCAGGCATTTGGTGCCGAGAAATAGCCCTGTGTACATTCAGTGAAAACAGCAAACTGATCAGATTTAGTATCTCCCTTTCCAAAACGGAATCAGCGATGCGATTGGCTACACAGCTTACAGTTTACAGAGTATACAGCCCGGTTTATTATAGCCATAATTCTTCCATGGCTGAATCAGTTTTACAGTGAAACATCTTAACTAAGTGTGTCAGAGCAGCTCAGCACCTGAGACTTCAGGTCGTACGCTTTTCAGCACTGGCAGTTCAGAGGAGCCAGTACCTTAACATGCACACTGGACAGCTAGCAAATGAGGCGTGGACCACAAGGCTAAAGGAGCAGTGATCGATACCTGATACAAGCAAGAAATGTGTTACTGACATAGACAATCGATAATAATTAAAACGTCATAATGTTCACCTACTGAGATAAGAATTTTTGACCGAGTTCTAATCTTTTGAGGCAACTGGGGTGTGCGTGTGTGCGTGAGAGGTGTGTGTGTGTGTGTGTGCCCTGAGATTGGTTGATGCCCCATCCTGGGTTGTTCCCTGCTTTGCGCCTGTAACCTCTGGGATAGGCTCCGGATCCCCGCAATCCTGCATAGGACAAGTGGTTACAGAAAGTGGATGGATGGATGAAACGACTGGAATGAACATATTTTGCACAGTGCAATATGAAGCCGACTTTCAACTGCAAACACAGTAAAGCACATACAAAGCAAACTACATTAAAGTAGTCAGACGTGCTGACTGTGTACTTTGTTTGGGGATGTCTTAGTAACTAACACATCTGGATGTCCATTGTTTTCACTGTTTTTTTTCGAAAACCCAAAGACTACTGCAAATTCATCTTACAAGTTTAAGTAAAACTTGATTGTGTAGACAGTAAGTAACACCAACTGTCATGTGGATAATGTCAAAACTTGGACAAAATTGAAAATAATATTACTTTTGAACAATCAGATTAAATTAATAATTTTATATAATCTGAAGAAGTACGGGCAGCACAAACTGATATCGAGGCAGCGCAGTTTGGTTGATTTTGCTGTTAGGTCACTTCACAAATATCTATTAAAATCTATAACTATTGTTCTGCGCTGCGAAAACCTTGACTGACAACTGGCTGTAGAAAAGTATAATAAAAGTATATACAAAATATTCAGAGCAGTAAAAAATGGTAAAGACCTGAATACAAAACAGACAAAACAAATGTTCATATCCAGATCAGAACCTTGCACATGCTCTTTGCTGTCACCTGCCATGCAGTGGAGCAGTCAGGTGACCTCATGGGTCGGAATACAGTGCCCAGAGATGGCAGAAAAGTGCACTGCAGTATTCTTTGAAATTCAAGTAGGATACCTGGAGGACTATTTTCAAGTATGTTTTCTCCCAAATAAGGGTACTTACACATGAATATGAATTTGCAGTACTTTCTCCCAACACTGGAAACTAGATTAAGCTGTATGAGTGTGCAGGCATTTCAGATTCTGAAACCTTAATCGAAAGTTTCAGAGCAAGACCGCTATCAGTGGGCTGCGGAATTTATTGATTTAGGCCACATGTCACACCAGATGTGGACAGAGTCAAGTGGGGTGCCCACAGTGAAGTATTGCCAATTGCTGTATAAGATTGAGTTTTGTTTCCTTTCGCCTCCAATAAACGCACCTGGGCCTTGATGCCACACTTGCCGGCTCCGTGACCCGCTGCCTGTTTTGATTTTGTGTTTGTGTCCCCTTGTGCTGGAGCCAAAACAGTACATTGAAGTCACATGGTTGTGGTTTCCATACCGACCTGAGCTTACACTGCCCCCGATTGGTCGACTGGGATTCAGAGCATCACTAAAATACTGGCCTTCTCTGTCTAACAGGACCCATATCCTATGTATATGCAGGATGGATACACTGCCTACAGCTGGTACTTAATGCAAGTGTAATAAAACAATGATCTCATCAGAGGTGGAGATTTCAGGTCCAGAGAGTATAAATTTGGTAATTTTTGGTAATTTGGTAATTGGATAATTTTTGGTTAAAACAAAAAGCATTAAAACAGGACGTGATGGTAGTTGCTCTTTAAATGCTGACCTTAGACCAAATGACTGTTCAAGCAATTTCCAATATTGGAATAAAATAATGAGTGATGTTGCATTCCTGTAATCTTGATGATTTCGCCTAGGGTCATCAGGATAGAGAAGAAAAGAAGTCAGTCTTTTCCTCAATCTTGATGTCCCAATAAAATCAACTATGTTTAATATTATCATAAGTCTTTAGTCGTGGTTCAGGAGAATAGTGATGTGGATGTGGTCAACAACTAATAGGTGAGCTCTCTGTAGTACCAAACAGGAAGCAGCAAAGTGGGTACAGGATCTCAGGCAGGGTAGACAGACTGGAGGAGACTCAGGGGAGGCTTTGGAAACTGCGGTTCTCTTGGACTGTGGAAAAGTAGGAGAAATTGATGGAGTGAGTAAGAAATACAGTGGTACCTCATAACTCAAACTTAATCCGTTCAGAACTCCGGATCGAATCCTAAAAAGTTCGAGTTCTGATCGAATTTTCCCCATAAGAAATAATGGAAAACCAATTAATTGGTTCCCGCCCCCCAAAAAATGACACCTAAATATGTTTTTTTTAGCATTTAAACACAAAATGAACCGGATAAAACAAGAAGAGAATGTACTGTACTAAACACATCTAAGCACATTTATCAAAACAGTAATTTGTAAAGTAAGAAAATATAAATGTATCCAAACAATGTGTCCTGCCCCGATCGTCCGCTCCTTCCGTGAGCCACGCCCCCTCGTTAACCCTGTGTTGAATCCCCATGTGATCAGTTGTTTCTGGTTGTTGTCATTAGTCCTCTGTATTTCGTTTCAGCTTGTTTCCCCAGTCCGGTCATTGTATTGTCTGTCTGCGTTTTGCCTGCCTTACCTGTAATTAAACCCCATATTCCCCAATACCCTGACGTCTGCGCCTTTGTCTCTGTTCCGTCCCTGCTGGGTACAACAATATTATTATAATTAAATGTATTAATAATTAATAATTATATTAAAATAATTAATAAGAAATCTTCATTTTTAAATTCATTTTATTATATAATAATAATTACTGTTACTGTCTGTCATTGTCTAAATGTATTTTTACTGTCTAAATACTGTATATGCATTCAGCTAGTGTAAACATGCAGGATGCTATCACAGCAAATGCTAGGTTGAGACTAAACCGTTACCCTTTGTTTCCGCTGAGAGACGTGCCGCGTGACTCACTTCCCCACGAGAACAAGTTAAGGTCGGCGTTCACGGTCTGACTTCGGAGATTCAGATCAAGCTCTAGGTAATATTTTTTCGAACTGGTTGGTTCGACTTTTAAGAAATTCGAGTTCTAATGAGTTTGAGAACTGAGGTACCACTGTAGTAAGAAATGATGTCAAACAGAATCTAGTTGCTCTCTTGCAAATAGTGACCTTGCAAGATCCCCAGTCTTTGCAAAATCATATTCTGTGACAAAAACCCTGTGACTAATGACACATAGTCTTTAGATGTGACTGGATGTCAGATGTTACTCTTCAACAAGTCCTTTCAATGTCTTCTAGTGTATGGCTATCATTAGACATTCTGCAAGTAACTTAACCTAAGTTACACAATGGATGGCTGCTGTTTCAGCACTTTGTAGAACATTCAGTTAATGTAATGTAATATTTTCATTTTACATGTAGTAACACATAGCAGACAGTGTAAGATACAGGAAGCAGTGGCACAGATGTTTCAGTGGTTTTATTTATTCAAAAGGTATTTTTATCCACCCATCTATCTTGCAGCCATTTACCTCGGCTGGAAGCCCAAGCCAGGCAGCAAAGGGCAACTGGCCGGGTCCCCACTGGACAGCGGTCCACTGCAGGGATCACACACACACACACACACACACACACACACACACACACACACACACACACACACACACACACACACACACACACACAGACACACACACACACACACACACACACACACTCAGGTTTGTAATTATGTCTGAGTTTTGGCATTTTTAGTGTTTTGATTGCATTCTCTGCTGTTTGTGGGGCCTGAAAAATGATCCCCACAATGTCAAAATCACAGGTTTTTATTACATTGTGGGGTACATTTAGCCTCCTTAATGTAATATATATATATACATAAAAACCTTGTCCACACACACACACACACGCACAATGGGCAATTTATAGATGCCACTTAGCTTAAATGCTTGGCTTTGTATTGTACAAAGAAACTCACACAACACAGGGAACTCCACAAACACCAGGTAAAAGGGGGATTCCAGCCACCAACCTGGAGGTGCTGCCCCACCAGCCACCTGGATACATGTTTTCATGCTGAAACCAAACTGTAAACCAGGATAAGATACTGTGTTCCCTTAGAGTAAACCAAGAGGTGTGTGAGTGTGCGTGTGTGTTTAAATGTGCTCTGGCATGTGGTTTAGGAAAAAATTGTAAACGAATGCAAAAAGATGCCCATGATGTGTATGTTAGTGATAAGCTCATGCAACCTCACACAATCACGCCTCATACTACCAGCATAGTTTGGCGGGCATTTAAAATGATGCTGGTCCAGAAATATTTGAAAATAGAGTCAGTTTTAAGATCATCCATGGGGAAAAAAACATGCTCTGTAAACTGCTTATCTATTTTCAACTTTTACATCTATTTTTCCCCTTCAAGGAAAATCCATTTTTCATCATCCTTCTTTGAGGGTCTCCCATGAAGGGCCTGTACGGCACAATCAGTCATCAATAAAACATCCAAAATAACACATTTTAATGGTCGTAATTATACCTAGTGTTTTTAAATTGCCTGTTAATTGAATGCAGTCGCAATTACTAAACCGATAAACATGCATTTTTGTGGAGTATCTTCACAGGGACCAATTACCTGCATTATCTTAAATGCATGAAGTCTTGCGCTCTGTGTGCAGAGAAGGCCTCTTCGAGTCCAGGTTCATTCAAGCAGCACAACTGTGCTTATATGCAAAGCATTGCCTTTAGTAGCCCATGTGTTCCACCAAGTGCAGGGCCAATAGCTACCTCGCTGCCTGCATAATTTATGAGCGAGGAGTCGACCGCGTTCATTAAGCCGGGCGCAGTGCTGACGTGTCCTTGAGGACCCGACGTGCGTCCGGGGAGCTGCCTGAGCTGACGAAGCAGGGCCAGCTGGACCGACACAGGCCCGTCTGCAGCCTCCTGCATCACGACCCAGAGCAGCGTTGCAATCGGGTGTTAAGAATTACGGCACTGAGGAAACGGCCAATTACAAGCTCTCATGGGGCTTCCCTGCATTCTAAAAGAGTAAGCAGACAGAAAAGTACATGCTTGTGATGTAACTTTCAAGATCTCCGGCCTCAAAACGTTGGGTGAGCAATTATTATATGAAAATCTCCCATAATGCTCTGATGCAAGTAGTGCTAGACAGTATTACACACGGGGGTGAGGCTAGAAATTTTATGTATTCAAGGGCCGCATACTGTAATGTGCTGACCACCCGAATCTGCCAGGGTATCCACGCCCCTCTGACGCCCCAGATTACATTTAAAGGCTTTACTGATCCCAAACACAGAAGGGCTAACACACATGAGTTGTTAATCACCACTTAATTTCGTAATTACACTGGCTATGCTATTTTCATATTCCATTTTTCATTGCCCTGTATTACTGCGCAGTTTAAATACCAAGATATTGTACATTATTACTGCAGGAGAGCAGTTCAATGTATATAAAACGACTTGAATTAATGCTGAAAAATAGCTTTGTAAATGTTGCCATTAGAAATTGTCGTAAAAATGTTTTCCAAAGTCTTTCCCATCTGCTACGCAAATTTAGCTGAAGGGGGATTCTCATTTTATTCGACATACAGCACTATAACATTTCTAATAAATCAGAGACAACTCACAAAATATGAATATGTATGCATGTATGTAAGTATGTGTGTGTGTGTAGGGGGGGGCATGTATATATTACATTGTGGGGACCAAGTATTCCCACAATGTGATAAAAAAAAAAAAAAACAGTTATTTTGAAGTTGTGTGGATCACCTTTTCGGTCCCCACAAGGTGAAACTCAATTATATAAAAAATCTGTGACTTGCAATAAAAAACTAAAAATGCCAAATCTTGGCTGGGTAGGGGTTAAGGTCGTCATGTTGGGATTAGGATTCTTCCCATAGAAATGGAGAGTCCCCACAAAGATGAATACAAATGTGTGTGTGTAGACTTCCAGACTTGTTTATGACCTGGGGACTGGCTGCATGTATCTTTGGAGCTGGTGGAGTGTTTATTTATCTCATTATTTAGGATGATCCGGAGAGGCATGTGCTGTGTTTATTGGTGCTAAAGGGGGAAAAAATTATGATCATTGTGTTTTATTCAAGTGATTTTACACTATTGTTTTAAACACTTCAGGAAGACTTGCATTGACTTTATTCCAATGCGTCTCAGTGGAAGTCATAGAATGAATCAAATGACGGATATTTGTGCTTTTGTAACATTATATATGTATGTTATGCAGTTATGTGATGTGTGGCACCTTGGCTATGAGCTTTCCTGGGTCAGCTGAATAACATATCATGGATTTTCTGCTCTGTCTCTCAAACCCAGATCACGTGTCCCGCCTTTATCATGTGTCACACTTCACAGCAGACCCACATCTGCCCGTTTGCCATCAGCCGCATGCCCTGCGTGTAAAAACAGAAATTGCCCCGGCCTCGATCCCCTGCCCCGAGCCCCCCCTCATGGAAACTCCCATTTCATGCACAATTGAAGTTAAACGAAGTCAAGGTCAGTCCTGCTTCTGGTCTGCCTTTGTTTAACCATTTGCAGGAGAAATGATTTTGGGGCTATTTTGACTTAAATTAGATTTGAAGGTAGAATTTTTCCTCAGGAAACCAGAGCTTTGCCGTATTTTATTTCATAGTGAAAGCAAAAGCCTGCCGATGCCTGCTGTAAAATGCAGAATCACACATGATTGTATCATTTCGAAGGCACATTGACACTCTCATGCACACATCAAGACTCAGACATTGACATGTCATCTCTAATTGTTACTGAACAGTTTCGGGTTATGTCGCACTGGTGTTGGGAAGCAAACCTTGTATCATTAAGTGACTCTAGTCAACATGATACATACTAGATTAATGCAATGCATTGTGACATATTTCCTTCCTATCTCTTGCACGTTCCTCTGTCCTCCACACTCTGGTCACATGTTTGCGTGTTTGAGTTCTCATTGGTCGCACGGATACGTTACATTCTGCTGCTTTTTTGCCTGTGCATCATCCTTTGCTGGTGCCATGACCAATCTCTGTCGCTTGCCACACCCAGGCCTACTGTCACTCTCCCCCCTCCCATGAGCACCCCCTTCAGGCCATGCTGGGAAAGCTTGTCCAGGAGTCAGCACTTCATTTTTCATGTGTGGTGAGTTGCATCCTTTGCTCTCAAGGTTAATACCAGCAGAGATGAATTACAAAGTAAGCCCCTAATTTGGTGCCCTGATTTTATGAAGCTGGGCCCCCCTGTCCCTGGATCTGTACTATCTGGGCTGTTTAATACTGACTAATGCCAGCTATTCTAAATGGCCCTCATATTTTATTGCAAACGGCGCCAATTATCAAAGACCTTGGCAGGGTATATTTGCCATTAAATAATTATAACTGAACACAGGCATTTTTTTGTGCAGAAAAAGTATATAAATTAGCATAGGAGTAAAAATTTGATAACAGTAATAATTTTGTTTTGTCCTACTGAGACCACAAACTTTTATAAGGCTGATTACAAATGTTATTTGTGTTACATAAAACAAATGCTTTTTAGGTTACACAGCAAGCATGAAACAGCATTTTGTGTTTTTTTTTTGGTAATTTAAGCAATAATCCATCCAACCAACCATCCATCCATCCATCATCCGTAACCACTCACATAAATTTGAAACAAACTTTATTTTGGAGATTCTTAGTCATATGAAAAAGGTTTATGAAAATATATTATTAATATTTTTTACTTTCACCAGCTAATTAAATAATAAATCATATTGTGATAATTGCAGGAGTCAACTCAAAAGTTGTTAGCAAATATATGCATATATAATATACATAATTAATACTTAAGCTAAAAAAATTTTAAGGTAGTTAAAATGATTAAAAAATTTTTTTTAACCATTCTGAATGGCTATTTATAAAGTTATGGTGACAGAAATCTAGATCTTGACCTGGGAGGTGTGCACTTCAGGGCTGGGTACACACAGGATACCGGCCCATCCATCCATCCATCCAACGCACTACATTCAACCCAGGATTGTAGTGAGCCTGCAGCCTACCCCAGAAGGCAGAGGGCACAAAGCGGGGGACATACTGAGCAAGTGACACTAAAAATAAATCTAGTTGGTTACAATTATTATAATGAAACAATAATAATAATATTCATAATGTCAGATTTTGTTGATAGGCCAAGCTGTAAGGACCGTACTTAACATTAACAAAGATCAATATTGGGTAATTAGGCAAAATAAATAACTTAGCATTTACCTGAAAAGACACTGCATTGGAAATAAAGTCTGTGTAAACATCCCCCATGTAAATTCCCACTGCGCCTGTCTTTTACAATGTACTGTATGTGCAAATCCTTATGTAATCTGTACACTGGTTTGTCTTGTGCCTGGGGTTACAGAATGCATGTCAAAATGAAGTCCGCCTTTGTGTGTCCTTGAAGGTTTAGGTTGGCTCCCGTCAGCATCACATGTCAACAGCACAGGCCACACCCACTGGATACAGCACTGATTAAACAGCCACCCTGTCGGAGATGGGCGGGGCTTTCCTGCTTTTGTGGGATACCTGTCCAACACGCGGCCTGGAACGCGATGGAGCGTCTCAGCCCCCACTAAATCACTCAAACTGGAGATAAGGGGCCTGCTTCACAACCCCGCAATCCTCCGTGTCCCCTTTCCTACCTGTCAGAGGGGGATGATTCATTTTTTTCGGCACATGGTGCTCGACAGGATGCATATGGCCGAGAGGACAGGTCACGACAGAGTTGGTTTCTCACCATGTGACACTGCTGACAT
>JAODLC010000116.1:1126306-1152437 GCA_026781145.1 Hippopotamyrus pictus | reverse complement strand
TATGGGGAAAACTCTAATCCCAACATGACAACCTTAACCCCTACCCAGCCCTAACCTTAACCACAAGTAACCAAACAGAATACGAGACTTCCAACATTTTTACTTCTTTAATTGCATTCACAGATCTTTGTGGGGACCTGAAAAATTGTCCCCACAACGTCAAAAAACAAACATGTTTTTATTTCATTGTGGGGAACATTTGGTCCCCACAATGTACTGTAATATAACCCTAACACACACAGTTCCCACATTCAAATACCTACATTTAACAAACATGCAGATCTTTGCTCTCTCAGATTGATAGACGCAATGCAGTTTATATTCTATATGCAGGTTATATTCTATATGCAGGTTATATTCTATTAGATTCTATATTTATGTCTATTGTTCTTTGCTTTGAGACCCTGATAACCCGAAATGTGTCACCAGACGACAGGCATGACTTCACGGCGCCTTTCTCCGCAGCAGCGATTCCTCCGCACAGTAACATTCCCCCCGCAAGGCAACAGTGTCGAAAGGTCAAGAAGCTAACGCAGGAGATAATATCTAGACAGCTTCCAGATGTCTGCGGTGCAGATAGATGACTGCCATTACAGATTCGAATGGGTGATGCTCGCAGAAGATCAGGCAATAACGTGCACAGATTTTGGAGAAAAATGTCTTTGTCTGAGGAAAGTGACAGGTTTCCTCCTGCAAAGGGGACAAAATGATTCTCCATAGTTTGGTAGGATGTCATCGCCGGCAATAGCTGTCCATGCTCCATGGGGGAACTACCTGCTGCATCGATACTTGATAAATAAGCATGAGAGGTTTTAAAATACATACTGGAAGTACCGCTCAAAACACAGGAAACCATTCAAACCCTTTATCACAGTTTATTTTCTCCTGCACTTTACTGGGCTATTTGAATAAATCATGCAATTCGCAATACGAGTGTATTGGCTTTATTTGATCTGCTTATACAAGCATCTTGTGTAGCAAGCTGCTTTAGTATCTGGAAATAAATCACTGATATGCAGCATTCGTAATTCGTGCAAATATAAACATTTCAAAAGCTGTCTCTCAAGGGAGCTCTCATTTTGATTGGGTGGATACCAATGTTCTTTTTCTACATTGTATTTTGATAGCAGGATTGCTGAAATATGTACGACACTTGCTATACCTGCTACCCGAAGGTAATTTAAGGTTAGCGTTGTAGTAATTTAAGTTAAGGTTATCAATGCTGATTTATCTTTGGTGCAATGTGACTGAAGTCACTGGCCCCCCTTACTAACTACTGTTAGCATCAGATTAGCGCAGGATGCTAAACACCGCACTCTGGAAGGATGGGCTTTAGTGGCCAGAAGTTGTGGGGCCAATGTAATATTCTGGGAAAAGGAAAAATTTATATCGCAAATAAGCAGGGGTAAGACTTATTAGTGTACAATCATAGTGTACAAACAGCTGGATATCAGCGGGTGAGGCCTCTACGCCTGTGTTTGGATGGTCGCTGGTTTGAATCCTGTGTTTGGCAAAGCAGTCACATTTCTGTTGGACCCTTGAGCACAGTCTTTTCCCCCCTAAAAATGTTCCTGGGGCTTTGCTCCCTCCTCTACACGTGTCCTACACTGAATGGATGCTGTATCCTGCATCATGAAGTTCGATAGCTGGGCTTCCCGTACTGTGTGTGGGTGTCACGATTAGCTAGCTGTAGTGAGCCAGGCTGAATTGTCGTGCATGTGTGGCGTGCGAGATCACGTTCGCCCTTTAAACAGAGAGTGGTCATACGTGACATATGTGTAGACGTGAGTCACTGCTGGAATGGGACACAGTGGGAGTCACGACAGATACTCTGCGTTAGTCACGTGACTGTCGCTAGGCGGGAACGTGGCACAAACATTTCTCTGAAGCTGAGCATCTTTGCGATGAGTCTGAAGTGCAGACGTGAGTCTGTGCCTTTGATCTTCCTCAGGTGAAGCAGGGGAGATCCGTAGCTATGAATTAATCACGCAAGGCGGGAGACGGCAGGAGCCTTGTGCGTTTCGCTTTCTGGCATCTCTTCTTCCACTTTCTTCTCAGGCCACGGGGCACTGAGGCGAGACTCAACTGGTAGGCGGACAAGTGTGCTGAGAAAGGGGGGGGGCCGGGGGGGGAACAAACAAGAAAACACGTCACAAGTGTCACACCCCCCACAGCGTCATGCTGCGCGCCTTTGGGTGCCTCGGCTGAAATCATAGAGCAGCTGGCCTGCCGCCTTGATTAACGCTCACAGGCCTGGAGTCATGTGACCTGCTGTCACACGGCAGGCCTCGAGGGACCCCCCCCTCCCCATAACGGACCTGGACTGCAGGGGGGAAGGGCTGCCTTGCCTCAGCTGGTTTGGATAGCTTCCCATGGTTACGTCACCATGCACACTTTATTGGTGTGTAGCTCAGTGCGATAGACATTTTCAGCAGAAGGTCACTGGTTCAGATCCCCAAATTGCCAGCATGAGTTCATCATTACACCCTTGTGCAAACCCCGCCCGTCACTCGAAGGGACAGCGTGACCATTTTCTCAAACGTATATCACGTTGGCTAAAGGTACCTGTTAAATGAATATGAACATATACTCAGACATCATGGTTTAGTTATTTTGTGGTTTCTCATATTTTCTGTAATTCTCAATACTTTTATAGCTTTGAAAACAAGGACCATATTTGCTGTATTATATTTAAATTTCATTTATGCATGTTGTTCTTGCTTAGGATCCGAGCTGAAATAACTGGCCTGAAATAGCAAGATTTGCAGCCAATTAAGTACAACATCACACAGGGACATTCCGGCAGCTGATATCATGCTATGTTACAAGATAAAATCCCAAAAGGCACAGGGAGAAGAACAAGAAAAATGGTGATCAGCTAGCTGCCCAAACACTTCACATTTCAGTTTTGCTAAGCTTAAAGTTTTGCTGTGTTAATCTTATTTATACAGATAACGTAGGCAGAGCACAGCGGCACAGTGATCTCTTAGCTGCTACTATATTGGTTTAGCCATCAGTGTTCCTAAAGCATCGGTACATCGGTAACACTTTCTATGAATGCCATGTCTATAAGAATCTATGAACACATTCATAACACATTATAATACATTTATGAAGCATTATAAATATAAATATTTAAAAGGAATAACGCATTATAGCCATGTGTTTTATGCGTTATCATTGGTGGGGTAGTTACTCAAAAAAGTGATCCATTACAGACAGTTCAGGTCCAGAAAGTACAAATCCAGACTAAGGTTCTATTTCAATCAACCAGCTGAGTATGAAGAGCCACAGTCAAAGAGTACTCAACTGGTTGGTTGAAACAAAATGTTGGTCTAGATTTGTACTTTCTGGACCTGAACTGTCTGTAATGGATTATTTTTGTGACTAACTTCCCCAGCACTGTGCGTTATGAATGCTTCATGAATCTCTCATCTACTGTATAATGCAAATTTGCTACACTGCTATATTTTCATGTGCATACAAAGGACAAGCAAGATGACGTTGAAGAGCACCGATGGCGATGTGCAGAGGAGTAAGCAATCTGTGTAACTGGGCCAGTTAGTTAGCTAAAGGTTTAGAAGGTTAGCCAGTTACTTGGGTCAGATTTGTATCCTGTGTCAGGTGAGTGTACAGTACCCAGAAGCCCTAAAGCAGACAGATTGTCATGGGAAGGTGTGTACACAGATTAGCAGACATATACACAAACCCAACTGAAAAACCATAAATGTTAATGAGGTAATAATGGTTGTTCTTGACCAATAAGAGGCAGTACAGAATGAGAGGGTACCAAGGCTAGTGAGAACTCTGCATTGTCTACAAATGACCTGGTAACAACCTAAATATTTCCCTTTTTTGCTGGTGATGAGGTTCTTTACGCTCGTCTTGTTTAGATCTCTTATGACTATTAACATGGCGTGAGAGCCTTTTAATGACTATACTGTATAAAGAAATTAAAATGTGAATGACTGCCTTTTCTGACGAAGTGATTCTGTTTTGATGTGCTTACATTTTCTTTTGGCAATATTGTACCTTAAGTTTGCCATTAAAGTATGAGTTTTCATCTTCTAAAAGTCATTCAATTAACACTATGAAGAACTGAGGTTAGGGAAAGAACATTAGCGTGATAAAGAAAATGGTTAAATAGTGAATTTTCTGCTTTATTTTTTCCATTTTAATTTGCCATAAAATACCTTCCTTCATGCTATTTGAAAAACAACAGAAACAAATACAGATTTTCTTTAGACATTTTATAAATACCAGAGACCCAAGCTTAAGTGTTTAGTTATCCAGTGATACATAACAAAATTGACCTTTGACCTCTGACCTCACCATGCGTGACAGCGACCAATCTGTGCTGTTTTTTTCCTCAGAAGACACCTAATTATTCTCAACAGGACAAGCTGCAGTGATGCTGCTAGCTCAGTTGCACTCCTGGGAGGGAAAGTAGCTTCCATAGCTCAAACAGCGCAAACCCTGTCCTCTTACTACAGCCACCCAGTGACATGGATGGCGGGTTTGATGGCCAGGTCTGGCAGCAGCACTGAGGATCACTGACTGATAATGCATGGGGTTACCCAAGCTGAAGCCCAGGGGTCTCTGCTATAAAGAGGTCTTCTCCTCCCCCCCCCCCGTGAAGAAATTTTACCATCACCACCTTGGTCCCCACAGTCAACACACCATCGTAAAAAAGACAGGGGGGCTTCTGACAACTCAGATACCAGAAGACCTCTAATCATGTTGACGTGCCTCTGGTGATCAATTTACTCTAAACACATCTGACCCCAAATTCTGCTTCGAACAGTTTACTGAAAGTTACAGAGAAAAGGCAGATCGGAAAACACTTTCGCTGCCTGCTTTTAATAAACAAAGTATAAAGAATATATTAACATTTAATATTATCACGGCTCAACTGAAGCTCCTCGAATTCAAGAAGTAAGTCTTATGTAATGTGGTTGTCCTTTATGTTGGCTCTGTGAAGGAAGATTAAAAAACAATCTTCATTAGCCTTTCATAATAACTGACATTTCGAAAAGCAACTACATATGGCAGACACAGATGTCATGATTCTCAAGATAAACTTATTTGCCAGGTGACTGAATACAGATGAAAACGTCCTTACCCACATCCAACAGCAAAATGCATACGGCCCTAATACATGTTAATATTAGAATTTAGCGATGAATTCAGCACCCAGGGAGCAGTGCTTGGGGGTGCTATCTTGATCAGGGTACCTCAGTTGTGCCTTGCTGGTCAGGGATTCAAACCTGCAATCTTTCAATAACAAGTGCGCTTCCCTAACCATCAAGCCACCACTGCCCATATGCTGTATGTGTCAACAACATGTTGAAGAATGACAAGGCAAAACTGAACATTTATTATTAACATTAAGATGGACTTTACTGAATCCAGGGGGGAATTCTGGTCCATACAGCAGTGAGAATGTAGCGCACAGACGAACATACATATAGTGCCAAGCAGACAAAGGGGCAGTGATCACAGTAAACGTGGTGCAAACACACACAAGTATTCAGTTCAAATATAAATAATACCTATTATTAGTATTATTATTTGTAAATAATAAATTAGCAATTACGCATTTGCATTACAGAAGGGTAGAAGAATGGAGAGAATATTTTCTGTTTTAAGTGGCATGAAAATTACAGTACACACTTTCGTATTGCGTTGGGAATTGTATTGGTAACAAGGTTCTACAATAATGTTTATTCACACTTTTATCCATAATTACTTCTTGCCCTTCTTATTTATACAGCTGATTTTTTTTCTAAAACAATTGAGCTTAATTAAGTACCTTACTCAAGGGCAGTACAGAAGGATTCCTCCTGGCACTGGGGACCTCCAGGTGAATGTCTGTTCCTTATCCGTGATGACACCTTCTATTCCTCTGGAAGAGTGTGCACACCATCAAACATGCCTTAGGATTAATTCAGAGGTTCCAGGGCTGAAGTGTGGGTGTAAAAACACTTTTTTATGGCCATTTTTTTTTTTTTTGGAAATGGCCATAACATTTGAGCGTCCCTTAGAATTAAAGTAGGAAACCACTGTCAGTTTAATCCTGAAGAAGAGCTAGTTGCGTAATTATCTTATCGAAAACGACAGGAACGCATCACGGAGCAGAGGTTCTGAACTCCGAGTACTTTCCGTTCTAAGCGGTGCCTTGATTAATGGAGGCTGGTAAATTTTAATGAGATCACAATCTAGATGCGTGTGCTGTAGATTCAATAATGTGTCACACATTTGGGTGAATAAATGGCCGAGCGTGAAAGTTGATGTGGTTCATTTTGCACCTTAAACAGCGGTACAAATTTCTTTAATTAGGAACAATCAATTATTCAGTCACTTAACTGGTTAGGAGCCACAGACTCTTAATTAATCTAAATGATTAATTTATGAATAATTAATTGATGTATGGCAATTTTACAGCTGAACAAAGAGAAACAGCAAACTTGCAAAGTAGTATGCAAGGGCGATAATTGGATTTCAAACACATTTTAGCAATAAAGAAATGTTTTAATTTGGCATTTAATCAAATTTGCCAAATGCAGTATTGCGCACAATCATTACTTTGTAAGTCTTTTTACAAACACTCATCCCCATAATCATTTAAAAGAATTAACATCTCAAGATAATTGAAATCACTGGCATCCCATCCAGGGTGTACCTTATCCTTGTGCCCCATGCTGCCTGCAATAGGCTATGCCCCAACCCTAACTAGGATAAATGGTAGTCTAACTACTCATCTCTAACTATTAGTTATGTGCAACTAGAACAAAAATTGAGTTTTTGCAGCATATTAAGCAACCAGGCTTGGAAACACACAGAACTTACAAGAACTTTTTTCCTTTCAGGTATTAAAGCAGATTTTGGGAGTATGGTTACTCATAGTGTCTCTCTGTATACGGAACAAGGTGACTCGCCAATGTTGAAAGGTTTATGAATTCACAGCCATAACAAAATGTTCCAGAGAAACAGGTTATGTACTGCAGCCTGACAGAATCCGTGACTGCAATCAAAAAATGAACATTTCCAAGGTTACTTATGGTTAAGTTTAAGGCTGTGTAGGGGTTAAGCTTGTCATCGCTGGGATTAGGGTTTTGCCCATAGAAATAAATGGACAGTCCCCACAAAGATATAAGTACAGGTCTGTGTGTGTGTGTGTGTGTGCCCTGCACTGGATCGCCTTAGCTTGAAGTCATATGCTACTGTACCTGGGATAGGCTTCAAGCCCCCCCTTGTGACCTGGTCTAGGAAAGCGGTTAGAAGATGAATGGATGGACGAATGAAAAAATAAAAACTGTTTAATAACATCTTCATTATTAATTATTCATTATTGTGGCCTATCAGGCCTGGTATCGCATAAGCTGGATGGTCTTAGATGACAGACATATGAAACCGTTCTTATATTTAGAAACAGTACCTACAGTACTCATTTTAGTAATGCTTTACCTGGTTTTTCTAAAGGCCTAACATGCCCTTTGAAACAGAATTGATATTATAGTAGTCGCAGAGTTGAATTCTGAACTTCATTTTAGAACGTCTTGTGCAAGAGTAGCTCTGGGCTGGATGGGGAACAGAACAGAATGAGTTTTTGTCACATGACTTTGACCCGCCCTGGCTTGACTTTCACATACCACTCCACCCCCTACAGTACATTATATCCTATTTTCCGAATGTGAGGAATAACATTTTTACATTAACTGTTTTGTATTGGAGTGTCCTTACCATTACATCAAACCGTGCTCATTATGAATGAGAAATCAATACTTCTCAAGCTTGGTTTTCTTTGGATGAGTTACGGATTTGTGAAGTGTGTCACTACTGCTGGTTGTACATGAAGCTTTCCTTGGAAAACTTGCTTGACCGTCAGTTGGACCTTGTCTACGATGACATCAGTTAAGTCAGAGATTAAGTTCTATCAGAGGTCAAGCAGTACTTGATGCCCGTCACATTTCTCAATGGGTCTTGTTTTAAAAAAAAATATGTATCTACTGTAATTATCAGTTTTCAATCCTGATAGACCTCAGGTATATAAAGAGCAAGCCAATATGTATTTACTGATCATATTCCATTATTTAATTAATGTACACATTGTTCCGAATTGTGTACTGAAATTATAATATTACGCTGATGTAATGTTTAACCGTAAACGGTGCTTACTGTACCATGCCTACCTTACTGTTGTTCAGTGCGTCACACCTTTCCTCCACCTGAAAAGCGCGTTATGACGACATCGTTATGGATTCAGGTTGCCTCAGGTCATGTTCTGACAGAACGTTCTATCCGTTGAAAGTGAACCGTTTACCTGTGGGGCTTCTTGCTAGTTGAGCACCAGAAAATTCCTTTTCGTTTCTGAGTCAATGAGACCCGGTGGAAACGTTTCAGCTCTCCATATCTCCCTGAAGGGTTAGGTCTGTAGGCACAGATCGTCAGTTTGTCCACAGGTCAGTTCAGGTGACGCAGCTAAGCAAGATGAGGCAAGAGAACAACGGTAAATGAAAACGCAGTTGCATCAGGTTATTATTTTTATTATTATTATTATTATTATTAATAATAATAATATTAATAATAATAATAATAATAATAATAATAATAATATAAAGTGGAATAACAGCTTGCTCACCCATATATCAGAAAGAAAAAATATCACATGGGGTGGGGTCTTTATTAAGGTTTTTTTTGGGGGGTGAAGGGAACGATGGTTGAAATCGCATTCTGTCATTTTATTCATGTAAGCATTTCACTGTCTTATGTAATTATACAGAATTGTGGGAATATTGAATTCTCAGAATTAGTATTCATTATGTTAAACCCATACATCATCACTGACTGAAAATGTGCTTTATTTTATGGGCCCTTGTTTTTCAAACTTAATACAAAGATGAGTCATTTCTAATGTTGGCCTAACATCTGTTCACTGTGCGAGTTCAGACAGAGGTGAATGCCTGGTCGGGCTGCAGAAACACTCAGCTGCTGCTGTCAGGATGAATGTAAGGGGACCTGTGATTGGACAAGGGCAAGTTCCAAAGTAACACACGACACAGAAGTACGAAGAGCCCCAGACGAGTGTGAGAATAAGACACATTGACAGTAAAAGGGTGAATGTCACTTGGGGGATTGTTTTGTTTGATGTCAGCTTTTATCAACATTGCAAAGAAGTTCCAGAATTTTCAACACATTGTGAAGTTATCTTGCTTTTCTCTCTACCTGCTGTGTCTGGTAACCATAAAAAATGTAGTCTATAACAGACACCGGTGATAAAGTATCATTTTGTTCTGATGTCTGTTATTGACTTAATAAAAACGCATTGGATACAAGACCAGCCTAAATGATAGATAAAGGATGGATGAACAAGGAAATTAGGATAAAATACCTAAACGAATTACAATATCATTGTGCATTAAATCCTGGACCTATAACACTTTAATAGATTTTCCCATATACATGCTCTGTAATTTATGAGATGTTGATATAAAACATTGCCGGATCTTTCTAAGCTCGTTATTATAAGCTCGGCTGACAGCATTAGCTTCAACTGCATGCATACTGACAGAAAAGAAAGAATGTGTTGATTCCCACCACATAATGACCCCAAAATGCCCAGAAGCCTCCACACCCTGTGTACGAATTCAGGAATATCTTCAGTACATACTCTAGGCCCAAGATGTGCTATTTATCAGCTGCTAATTACTGTGGCCTGTTGGGGGAAGGGGGGGGTGAGGAATGCTGAGTTCACCCTGGAGGTAGCGTGCTTAGGGAGACCAGCGTGGAGGGAGACCAGCCCCACAATCCTCTCCCTACATACATCCCTTATACAAAACTTCAATCTCCTTCTTCAATACTTTTCTTCTCACTGACTTTGGAAATATTTGGCCAGGTGGATCTCTCACGACATGAGCTCTGCGTCTCTTCTGGAAAGCACAGCGGCGGAAATGATCTTAATGAACTTTTCATTAGGTTCGCCGACGTTGTGCTTAAAAATAAAGTGCTGAGGTCCCAGACCTTCTCCTCACCAGAGTGACGGTGGTGAGGAATGGCTTACAGAACTACATACAGACTGCGGACAGGTTCCAGAAGTTCACTTACTGTCAGACTACACATCATCTCATCATCAACGCGATTTTAAACATGGTGTGACTGTCGGTGCCGGATACGGCAGTTACGGCATCTCAGAAACAGCGAGTTTCCTGGGATTTTCACACGCTACAGTGTCCAGCGTTTTCAGGGGTCAGCGCGAGGAATAAGAAACATCCAGTCTGTGGCATTTCTGTGGCCAAAAACACCTCGCGAGAGAATGGGGGAATGGCTCGACAAATCTAATGGGAAGGCTGAAACTGCAAAGATTACCGCTCAGTACAGTGGTGTACAAAAAGGCATGTCTGTGTGCACATCTCATCAACCTTTGAAGTGGTTTTGAAAACCCAGTCCCTGGGTTAAGAATGTCCAACCTGCAGGCAACTCGTACTTACGAATGGCTGCCATAAAGTCTATTATATGAATAATATGGGTTAAATGTAATGGTTTGTGATAACAAAAGGACGCACTAGTTTGTGACGCTCGTAAAAACATTGCATTCATCAGCTCGAGGTACAGTACAGTACATTAAATATATATTACATACTAAGAGAAACATTTGAATAACTGATGGAAAATAATAACCATATGTACCTGTTCTGACTTAGCTATAAATTCGACTTAAAGACAGACTTAGGGAATGGATCTTATTTGTACCTAGGGGGCTGCCTGTATTACTTGGTGTACCTAATAATGTGGCCACAGAAAGTGTATGTATGCGTATCAGAGCTTTCTTATCACAAGAGGTGACGTCTTTTAGCCCTGCAAATGTTATCGCAGAGTATTCTTCTAACTTTCTAAGAGATATCTGGTGAAAAAAGCCATTTACCAATTGAAAAAAAAAAAAAAACACTCAAAACCAGAGGATTTCACACTGGGACCCAGGCAATTTTCCAGTAACTGTGTTAACGCTTCATAGACGTGCCGCTGGTCGGCCTCAAACTGAATTACAAAAATGTATCAGTCGTTGTCACATGAGTCACTCATGTCACCAGAAGTCCTTAATAAAGATCGCAAAACTGAAAGCAGTAGATAAACTGACACGATTTACAGGCATGCACCACTATAAATATACAGCACCGACTGTACGGAGAACCATCGCTCTCGGCCGCCCGACCCCCATTCGTCTTATTTTACGACCGTAGGATGGAAGTGGAAGTGGGACATTTACCGGACGTAACGACCGAGACCAAAGGCGCCAGGGCTAGTGCTGAGAGGGGGATACTGTGACTGACACTGGACTGGACATTTGATTCAAGCATGTGGGTAAACAATGTCTCTGTTTGAATCAGGCAGCTGGGAGGACGACTCTGCAGATGGTGCAGATAGAGCAGTGAGGCAGCGTGATAAGATTAAGTGGGTCAGGAGAGCTGCCAGGTAATAAAATCAGGCCCTACAGCTACAGCGGTAGCTGTAACCACAAAGTTGGGGTTCAAGTAGCAGGCAGGGCTTTGAGTCTCTGTTTCCCTGAGCAATGTACTTCCCCTGAATGAATGCGTGAATAAAACGCTTCTAATTTACTTTTTATTTAAGCAAAACATTGCCAATAACAATAATTAGAGGCATAGATGGTGAAATCTTGCAGGAATGTGGAGTTGTAATGTGGGCAGCTATGTTCCGATTCACACCTACACACAATTAAATGTTTTCAATCACAAAATTATAGCAATATAATATGCTGATGTCATGCTTAACTGCGAACGGCGCTTCCCATACCGTTGTTCAGTGTGTCACACCTTTCTGCCACCTGAAAAGGGTGTTACGACAACACTGTTATGCGCTCTGTTGCTTCAGGCCGTGCTCTGGCAGAACGTTCTATCCGTTGAAAGCGTGCCGTTTACCTGCGGGGCTCGTCGCAAGTTGAGCACCAGAAATCTCCTCTTCGCTTCTGAGTCAGAGGCCGGGCAGAAACTTTTTGGCTCCGTGTACCTTCCTGAAGTTTTACGTCTACATATAGTCAGTTCGTCCACAGGTCAGTTCCGATGACGCAGCTAGCGAGCGTATATAATACATAAAGATAGCAGAGGTAAGCTACAGCAAACTGGGGGAGAGTGAACACAAAAGACAAGGCATTTCCACAGAGTAAACAGGATGGACATCGAGTGTACGGACAGGCTCACATGGATATGCGGTGTCTCTGGGTCAGGGTGGGGTGAGGTCCCAGCAGAAAATATGTGTTTTATTATGGTTAGAAACTGGGTACAGGTAAATGAGGGCCCCTGATACTGTTACCCTTCGACTCTTTAAATCAGAAAGGGCTATTGGGTATGCAGCTTTTCACTTAGATTACTAACTAGAGTCCTCACACCTGGGTTTGAACAGCTGACCTAAAGTTTATCCTAAAACTCTGCAGACACTGGCCCTTTGAGGATAGGATTACCTAACCCCTGCTTTAAATACATTTCTTACCCCCCCCCCCCCACCCCCCACCGTGCCAATATGCCTAATTGTCCTAGAATGTCTTAGACTGCATTGCCGCCCTGTCTGTATTAGATATAATAACCACAGCCTAAGTACAGAGTACTGCACCTGCAGCCCAGCGTCTCCAGGAAAGCTCTGGGCTTCACCAGGACAGTAAGGGTGGTGAGGAATGGGCCACAGATCACGGCGGCTGCCAAACAGAACTCCTAATCAGCCCAGAGCTCTGCCCTCGTAACTCACAGGACCCCGGGGAGAAGATTAAGAAAAACTGTTACAGGGAAAGAGTCCAGACCTTAATCCACTGTGGCTACGAGGAGCTGTATTTTATTGCATTTTTAAAGTCCTGATTCGCAATTATATACTTTTACCAACATTTTGCTGAATTTCAAGTTGTTTTGCTCCATTATGAAAATATCTCAGACTACAAAAATCAATTATACTCTTTAATTAAAGTAAAATTCAGTTATGCATCAATTGAGGGTTAAGGCCCATTGCTGTTATTTACCGGACAGTTCAGTAGATCCAGTTTAAGAAGTAACTGCCACGCCTCTCATTAGGATTTAAATCTGAAACCAGCTGATTATAAATCCATTTTTTAAAGTGAACTGCATTTCTAGCCCCAACAAGCATCCTGGAAAAGGCTAAGTATTGAATACAGTGCAGCAGAGATGTGGATAGCTACACAAACTAATTTTGTGCCAATGATTAGAGGGAGATAACGATAACGAAAGTAATCTGTTCCTTTGACTGGAGTAAAATTACATCATGTAGTTAGAAGTTGATAGATCAGACATCAGATGATAGATCAGAGTGGCAGATTAGTTGAAATCTCAAAGCCAGAACAAGTCATTAAAAATTTTGCTTTTAGAAGTTTGGCATTTCAATACTTTTCAATGCATTTCAGAGTTATAATATAAATTTTTTTACTTGCTCAGTATTGCAATAACTAAAAACACCCCTATCATTATAGCACCCCTCCTAATATAGCCCAAATAGTGCCCAGCAGATGTTATGCTTGAGGTGTCTTGTAAGGAGGAAGACGGAATGCAATAAGTCCTTTCACCGTGCCATAACTGATTTCAATCGAGTTATTAATTAGTATCCTCATGCTTCAAAAGAAACACAAAGAAAACCTTTTCTTTTCACAATGGCGGTTATTTGTTATCTGTAATAAAATTAATGGAGTGTAGAAGACACTAACAATGTCATAATAGTGTCACAGTCATCACGGCTAGCTACGCTGTCGTATTTCACTCTTTATAATTCAAACGGAGCCTGTTGAAATAAAAGAGAAAGGAAGGGAATGATAGATTGAAATGATAATGTAATTTAAGAATCAGACTCCCCAAGAGGCAAACTGAGAAGAAGCCTAATTGAGAACACAAACAAAGAAAACAGGTTGATGACTGAGATTCCGTATTTACCCTCCTAGGACAGACCGGACAACTCACTTACAGATTCCCAGCTTCTCCACAATATAGACCCAGGTAGATTTGTAGGTGACAGGAGCCTCACTCAGGGCAGGTCGAGAAGGGTTCTTTGGGTTCTGTGTTTGAAGATACGGAATTCAGAGAAGAGGGTGATGCGACAGGCATAACCAGGGGTTAAAGTGCGATTTGGCGAGTGGGGGGACCCTAAGATCTGGTGTAGTGGTGCAGTGGGAAAAACGATTCACCTCAAAATGACCTCCAAATTGACTCCACACAGACTTTGCAAATGAAAACCATCTCCATCCACACAGATGTTTCCATGTTGTTTACAAAAGTATTTCCATACACACTGAAACGTGCAAAAAAGTATTTCAGGTGGCTATTAACCTACGTGCGAGCATCAACATGCTGACTGGTAAATTAGTTTTGCATCAGTGACACTGTGTGATACGCTATTTAGCTGCATACAGGTCAGCTACAGGGAAAGTGCCACAGAATGCAGCAGCTTGTCTATCGTGTTTGAATAGTGTTTACTTTCGTGTAAAGGTGACCAGGGCTGTACCTCAGTATGCGTACTTCATCATACTTGTGTAGTTGCATATCTGTTTTATGTCATCTGCCATTGCCGAAGACCAGGTGAAATACTAATGTACAGAGGACAGTAAAAATCCCCGGATGTCGCTGTTGCCCCATCCCAAATATCAAGAATGCGTTTGGACGCATCCTTGCCAAAAGAGACCAATCCAATGATTCACTGCGCCCCAATTTTGTTCTTGGGAGATGAGTTAGCAAGACTGCTCTTGCCAGGATCACAAGTATGATATGCGTTTTCACTGACTCTCACTGCAACTGGAACATGGAGTTTCCAGAATATGGCTATGGGGGCATTCATAAAAGGGGGGGTTGAATATGCTGAGGTAGTGTGCACAAAAGGAAAGAGCGGAAACTAATGTCTGAAACTGCCAATGAAATGCCAATGAAACTGCCAATCAAATTTATTCATTTATTAACCCCTCCAGATCATTCCGGCCCACTTTAACCCCTGGACATAGGATTTACCCAAGAGTTTAGATCAGTGTTTCCTAATGCAGTCCTCAGGGAACCCCAGAGAGTCCCTATTTTTGCTCTCTCCAAGCTCCCAGCCAATCATGAACACTGAATACATACTGAGTACAGGTGTGTTGGTAGTTACCGTAAAAGGCCTCGAGGCACTGAAGTAATGCATGTCGAATATTGCAACAATCAAGAGAAGTGTTTTCTCAAATTTTAGACTCTTCAAAATTTTGACTTTGCTTCAGTGACAGCACTGCCGACAATTCACATAGTTTCTACCAGCTTCCAGATGTAGCCCCATGGAATGCATCTCCAACAGTCCTGAAGGTTGTGTAACACTGCTTTAAGCTCCACTGGATCTACCATGATGGTGAGGTGTTCTGCAAGTTTGGAGAACCAAGGGCAGCGTGCGCACGTTTAATGATTAACAACAGGGGACGACACGCGGTAAAAAGTTATCCAGGAGTCAGGGTCGCAACAAGCCAAGTTCAAAAGCAACCTGAAGCAAGATGAACACCAAGTCCAACTCACATACGAAATGCAGGTTCAGGAAACAGGCAAGGATACAGGAACGAGAAGTTGGTTGGAAACACAGAGAGGCACAGAGTTCTGTAAAGATCAGGCTCATTACCTTGCATTGAGCTGCCTTCCAAAAAAAATGTCTTAGGTTAATTAAGAAATGTGTACCAGGATTGACTAGTATTCTGTTGTGCTGCTTTTTTGTTTGGCTGGATGTGGCTTCATGCATTACTTGTATCAAAGATACAAAGAACATTGATTCCCATGATTTGCAGTAAACTTTGTTAATTTGACAGTAACACTCACAAATACTCAGCTCTGGGTCTCAGTGGCACAGCAGCAAGTGTATCATAAGACCATAAGTTTCCCTCGAAGTACTGAAATTACTGGTTTATGATCTGGATCTAATGTTGTTTATTGGAAACAGGAAACTCACCAGGATCTTTCGCTTGTAAGAGGTTTCAGAGGAAGTCAATGTGAGTCAGAGGATGCTTTGATGTGAGAATAAAATAAGGGATTATTATAAAGTGCTCTTATTGTATTTCAGTGACCCTATTGCAGATTACAAACTAAACTTAAATGAACAACCTTCCTGCTATACTGACAAGTTGTATTTTCTGTTTTGTGAGTTTTCTTACACATTGATTTGTGTTTGGTATTATCACAGAATTACAGAGACCATATGAAATTTTGTGCTGATTTGTGGAGGCACTCCTTGAACCTTTGTGTCTTGTACTGACTTTTTTCTAGTCATATTTTATAACTTTTTCATACAAGCCACCATGAAACAAATGTAACCAATGCTTGTGCCTGTATGGACACAGTAATGCGGTCTGAGGTCATGTTAGCTAGTGACAATAATTCATTCTGCAGGTAATATGATGACCTGTTTTTTGAGAAAATGCTTGTACGGGTTGGGAAATAGTTCTGAGGCATATTCTATCTGAATCTGTGACTGAACGACAGAAAACTCTCTCAGCACGATTTTAACCCAGAACTGTATGACTGCAGCTTTCAGTCACAAATAAGAAAATGCAATTAATACATTACACCTGGTGTCAGAGGTTACAGGATACTGTTATTTCATGTTTCTACTTTAGCTTGTGGGAGTTTTGGGAGGTGGGTCCAAGCAACAAGAGGAGGCGGGCCCAAGACATCTAATTGGTTGGCCTTGCCTCCTCTAGTTGCTTGGACCCACCTCCTCTAAAATGTGATTAGTTGTCTCTTTGAACCAATCATTTTTCATTCTGCTCTCAGAACATTTTTGTGTAAGTAAAACTCCCATGAGCCCTAATTTATTATGTCCAGTCAGGCTTTCAGCCTTGCATAACATTTTCCAAATTGACCTCTGTAATGTTCTTAATGTACCACAACTAGACAATCTCAAATACAGTCAATTCTGTTACTTTGATTCGCTTCATGTGCCACCAGAATAATCCCTAACTGCTTTTCTGTAACGTATGATAACACATTTTCCCTCAAGCTCGTCATCTGTGATGACAGTTAACTTGTCAAAATTTGACAGCTTTGGATGTAAAATAACTTTTTGCATCATATACATCCTGGATACAGTTCAGCTGTTGTCAGTCGACGATTGCCATCATGTGTATACTACATTAACAATAAAGTGTTATGGATATGCAGGCAATTCAGGAGCCGTGCAAGATGATTCAACGAAATGTTACTGTGGGAAAGTTAATACTGACTGTCACTTTATTGCTGTAAATCTTTCATAATATAAAGCAGAGTAATGATTATGAAAAGGAAATAATGAAAGAAAACAGACTACTAAATAAATAGCTAGCGGGTAGAATCAGAAGATCGTAGCTCATTGGCTAGCGGAGCTCGCTGCTTCTACATGTTTATTTAATATTTAGTGTAATGACTGTCTGTGGCCAATAGGGGGCCCCCAAGTCATTGGGGGCCTCACAGAAACGTGTGGTGTTAGTGGTGGTAAACACCGCCACTGCAGGTGGATATTGTAAAGGTTACCTCTCAGCTTTAGCAAGTGTTGGTGGAACTTTGCACACACTTGCACAAATTTGAATCTTAAGTATAGTGTTGTTATTATTTGAATTATCATTTTTGTGGCTGAATTTGAGGGTACCAGAGCAGCATTCCCAGCAGGATATAAAAGACAAACTGTTTTGCCTTGTTTACCCTTGTTGACTGGTAATCAAATTAAGATGAATTTTAATTAAGTGCTACTAAATGCTTCCATCGAAGGAACATAATAAAGCTTTTAATTATTGGTTAACTATAAGGATATTTCTTAATTAATTGTGGTACAAATTCATTAATTTGTGAATTCATTGGTGATGTTCATGTGCGAATGTTCACATCTACTGTAGCGTTTAGCCGCCCCGGCTATGCTTCCCAGCAAAGGAAGTCAGATAAGGTCTCCTCACACACTGTTTAGAGAACCAAGACTGCGACAAAAACACAAAGGATCTTTTGTGGAAAGACCTTAAGAAGCAATCGCTATGTTATTGAAAGGAAGAGAAAAAAATGTCAGATAGCACAAAGAAATTGTCACTATAAACCACTGTTATTCCCTGAAATCTTATCACCCATTTTACTACACAGGACAGAATGTATTGTCCAAGTTACAGTAAATATTGTGGGTATTAAATCAAACTTTTGGGAGAGTGCATTCACTTTGGCCGTAGTAGGGATATGTACAGGGGCAGAGTCAGAGGGGCACTGAGCCAAGGTGAAAGCTGATTGGCCGCTGGATTGCCCCCTCCCCTGTCACTCACCAATTCCGAACATATCATTGGCTAATTATAAGGTTGGCCCGTCTGTATGAATTATGGTCCCTCTTTTGCTCCCTACCTTAAAAGACCCCCGTGGGTGGTACGATGGCGGCTCAGCTGGTACAGTATGGCTTTGCTAATCCACACTCTCAGGTTTATGGGTGTAAATCTGGCCCCGTTGCCTTCTGTGTGCAGTTTGCACTATTGCAGTTCAGGAAAAGCGATGATTCTATCTTAAGTGATCCCTGTGAAGGCCTGAGTGTCCAGCATGTAACAGGCTTCCTTACCGCTTCTGGGGGAAGATTAGATAAGAGCCTATTCTGTGTGGGCAGATGGGTGTCTGCAGATCGCCCATGACATTTTTATGTCATTATGATGTTATATATAGACATCTTCATATTTAATGTAAGGGGTCTGCAGCTCCGTGGCCATTGATCAGCAGTCCTGTACCTGCTGATAATGAGATCCATCTGACCCCTGGCTGGCCTGAGCAGAGTCAGCTAAGCGCATGTGAGAGAAGATCAACCATCTCCCTTATGATAAGGTGCTGCTTCTCATTTATGGCCGTTTTTGGAAGATTGTGTTCCTTAAAGTTATGCACTCAGGGCAGGAGTGCAGTTAGAGACGAATGGATAGGGGGGCTGATGGCAAACTATTCATGACTTAAACCAATAAATACACATTTATCTGGGGGGGGGTGGGCTAAAGCTAAAGTCCCCCTAAAATAGGTCTCACGATGCCCCCCGACTGTGTGGTCAGATGCCCCTGACTCTTTAGTTGTGGACTTGGAGGATGGGGGTCATGAAACGAGGTTAGTTGAGCCCCCTTAGCAGAGGCATCTGGCCTCCATTGTGGGGCAGCATTAAAGTGGCCCTGTTTGAAGACCCTCTCTTTGTTTACTTGGAGACTTTTCAGCCATTTTTTTTTTAATTCTGGTGACACACCTCTATGCCAACTTCCACTTCCATTATGTTGATTTTAAACAGCTCAGCACTGGGCTGCCGAATCTCATGCATCTGCCGTGACACTCTCGCTTTCAGACTCTCACGCAAGAAGTCTTATGGCAAATCTGTATTATTCCATTATAAACCTACAGTCAAAAGCGTTGGACTATGGACTATTTACAAGGTAATAAAACTCTTATATACATGTAAATGCATGTACGTGAGTGTGTAGACTTGTCTTGAATTGAAAATCTTACACCAGCCAGCTGACCAACGTTGGCCACTCTGTTGGTATATATTAAGATGTCGGACTCAACTTATATGATGAATGTCCAGATTTGTCGCAGTCTGGTTGACACGTCGCTCAGTTCCTTTCAGGCCAGATTCACTTTCTGACTGAGAAACCTGGTTGTGTTTCTCCGTAACGCGCAATGCGTTTGGCTAAGGAAATGCTAAAGGGTAAGATCTCGAGAGACACCATCTTGCCCCTGGGCGAGGAGCGTAGTCTGTACTGCTTTGGGTCGAAATACCACGCGGTGTAAAGGTGTACAGTAGGAAGGCATCTGGAATTGCAAATGAAGTTATGAAAGAAATGCATAAAATGCTACGCTGAGCTTTCAAGGAGGAGTGTAGAAGACTATAAAAAATGGCTCCCTGGGGATGGCTGACGCCATGCAGAAATCTGGCACAAATCCGCTATCAAACGCACAGCGGTACAGGGAATGCGCCGCATCCGGGGCCCCTCTCTTGAGAGTGCAGACCTCTAGATCATCTCACTTAATCCTGAACGCTGATGCAGCCGCTGTGGTATAGACGCACATCTCATTACGTCCGTTTACAGCAACTGTGACTTTGCGGCACGTACACCTTGGTCCCCTAGTAAGGATTAATATACGGAAGAACAGAAGAAGATGAAGGACTGGTCAGCTGAGGAGTATCCACAGGCCTGTGGTCATGTCAACTACATTTACCACTGGAATGTGTAGTAGGGAATTAGGCAGGGTTGCCAAATTTGGTCAGCTGGCTAGTGTGATTTTGAAATTCGGACAAGACTGCACACACATGCACACGCCTTTTCATGCATGTCAGAGTGCTATTACCTTGTAAATAATCTGCAGGGTTTGAAAACCTCCCCAACACGTTTGATGTAACTAATTTTAGGTTTATAATGGGATAATATAGATTTGCTGTAAGATTTCTTGTGTGAGCGTGAGAGACTGAAAGTGTGAGTGACACCAGCTGTGTGAGAGCTGGCAACCCTGAATTTGGCCTTTATAGAATGATGACATTTTTTACGTTTTATGATAGTGGATAAATTCTCTGTTATTGTGAAAGTGGACTGCGGGGGTGCCAGTGCGGGGTGTCAGATTTGTAAGGTTTACATGCCAAAGCAACCTGTGAAAGCCGCAGCTGAAAGAAGCCCAAGATGGCTTCACACTCCCATTTGGCCACCATCCCCCAGAGGTCATGAGAAGGACTGTTACTCCGCAGAGCCCCCACCCAGGCACTGAGGGGCTGCGGATATCCTGCATGTACGATTCCACTCCAGGTGTTTTCTGAGGTCAGAGTGAAATGACGGCTCACACCCCCCTCTCCGCTTGTGGTTGTCTCTGCAGATATCTCTGGGTGATGCTCCTCAGGATGTTTACATGGCCTCAGACGCCTGGATCCCCCACAGTGCCTCTGAGAGTCACGCATTTTTACTTTCTAAATTTTGTGCTACTAAACCTCCTCGAGGGAAAGACCAGAAAAACCTTCTCCGTGCCGAACTGGAGTGCAGCATTTTTAAGCAGTTCAGCTAGCAAAGTGCTGAGACCACTGGGCTGGATTTCATCTTGTTCGGCTGCTCTTGGGAATTTTACTTGCGCGAAAATGTCCTGAGGGCAGAAAGAAAAAATGATTGGTTCAGAGAGATAACCAATCAGATAGAGGAGGTGGGTCCAAGCAATTAGAGGAGGCAGGACCACCCAATCAGATGTCCTGGTCCCACCTCCTCTAGTTGCTTGGAACCATCTCCTCTACAATCTGATTGGTTATCTCTCTGAACCAATCATTTTTCATTCTGCCCTCAGAACATTTTTTGTAAGCAAAACTCCCACAACTGTTTGGCTCATTGGTTGCAAGTGACCCTTTCCCTTGTCTTCTCCAAAGGCCAAATGGGCTACTGGCACAGTTCCAGCTGCTAACTGCCCTTTTCACTGGGCCACGGCCATAGAGATGTGTCACGCTTGTACTGCAGAAGACACATCCTTTAAAGGACAGACAGCAAGGAGAAGATATCAATCACTGAGCTCTGAAGCAGCTATGTTTAGATGTGCTGCTGTTTGTTGTTTGTTCTACTCACTGAGGATTCCACAGCTATGACTCCAAAGACCATAACTTATACTGGTGCAGAGTTGGCCATCGTCCATGGCTAATGTAGGGGAACATGCTATTTCACACTCTTTTGCTTGGATGCCATGATTGATGATTGATTGATTGCGTTACTCATGAACGATGGCTAAATTATAGTCTTAGATGACAAAACAAGAGGCTTAATATCAGTATTTCAGAGACCGTAAGACATATATTAGAGTCATTATTTAGGAGACTGATTTCTGATCTCTCTACGAAAGCCTTGCCCAGTATAAGCAAAGAGACAATAAATAAGTGTGAGTTATTATTGAAGTTCCTTTTGCACTCACCGGTAATCACTTCAGAATTTTTAAAGGTTATTTAATTATTTTCTGAATGCAGTTTTAATGGTAATTGATGAAAAAATTTGAATTTACAAAGTTTGAAATTGCACAGACCTTTACTGAACTTTTTAATTAATAAGCATTGGGCTCTTTTCAATTTCTGTAAAATTTATTGTAGAACAACCACTTCTTGCCATGTAGGGTTCACCTAATTAAATCAGAATAATGAATGATTGAATGATTACATATAATATATAAACACGCATTAACACTCTTAGCCTTTACTCTTTTACTGAGTCTATTTTTTATTCAACAGTGCACGATACTGCAACGGAAATTACTGAAAGTGGGGAGGGACAATTGAAATCAATGGCTGCCCTTGTCCAGCTCCTTGCAATCTATTCCCTGCTTTTTAAGTATTGATTGGTGCCGGTGAGGGTTACTCTGTACAAGTCTCAAGCTGGTGGAGGAGTGAAGCTGAGCACCCTGGGTAATGTGGCTTCATAGCTTGTACATGTGGGGTATGTGTGCATGAGATGTGCTTACATGGTGAGCTCCCATTGGCTAAGCCTCATCTCCCATGACTCTTTGCTTCTTACAGACTCTGGCCAATGGGCAGCAAAGCCATTACTAACAAGGAAAAGAGTATTCAGATCAGAGGTGGGTATTTTCAGGCCCATGAAGACTACAGGTGATAGTGTTTTTTGTTTCAAGTGCTGCTTTACTTGAAGTCTTTATTATTTATATATTCCCGACCTGAAAATTGCCCATCTGTAATGTAAATGACTTCTGAGCTTAAACCTTCTCTTTTTCTATTAGCTCTGTATTAATCTACCCTATTATCTGATATCCCTCAGCTTTTTCCTGCCAGCAATGATTAACAAAATTACTATAATATTGTTCCTAATACAAAGATCCTGTCAGAGAAGCCAATACCTCTGTTCATAATTGTTAATTGGATCAAAGCTGACAAAGTTTGTTAGATAAAAGCACCAGAAGAATTTTTGCTTAGTAACCCAGTTGAATAATTATCCCAGTTTAATAATTCAATTGTTCTTTTCAGTTTACATAAAAAAAATCATATTACAGTTTGAAACAGGGGAAAGGAAGAAAACTAAAGGCGTGATCATCAATGTTTACTCAGTACGGCATTAAAAAATGACTAAATTATTTACAATATAATTACTGCAACTCATCTGAAGTATTCAGAATTTATGTTCCATATAAAAAATGCAGCTGTTGCAGATAAATTTTAAACAATCTTTTTGTTTTTAATCCTTTTTAGCGCATAATTATCCTATTATGTAGTAAGCCATACATCAATCAGTGTGTAATCTGTGTTAGCGCCCATGAAAATCTGACAGTTTGAAATTAAAAGAACATCTACTTACATCTGTCAATAATGTGCAAATTAATGACATAAAAATGTAAAAATCCCAGTGCTGTCATGTTAAGGAAATAAAGGGCACTGTCTATGACATGAATAAGGTAACTGCTAATTTAAAACAAGAATGCATAATAAATTTGCTTTCGAAATAGTTCTCCAGCATTGTTTGTTTCATGAAAGCATGCAAACATCAATCTTTCAACTGTTTATCCAGTGCATGGGGGCTCGAGCCAAACTCATTCTGCAAAGGGCACGAGGAAACATCACAGATGGGAGACCAGCCCATCACAGGCTACAAACAATGGGCAATTTAGAGACACTATTTCACCTAATTGGATGTTTTTGGACTGCAGGAGGAACCCCCCCCCCCCCCCCCCCCCCAACCCTCACACACACACACACACACACACACACACACACGGGGGAAAGACCTGTGAAGCAGTAGTATTATTCTGTGAGCCACTATGCAGGCAGTTTAGAGATATAAAAAGCTAGATTGTACGAGTATCTGTACGGTACAGTACATCGCTATAAACATACCGGCAAGCTAACAAGCTAGCTGGTCTGGAGGGACAGGCTAATGAGCCGATATGCCTGCTATGCTTCTGATTTTCCTGCCCATGACGACCCTTAATGAGCTGGGACCCCTTCCTCCAGCTACACTGTCGTAAAACTGTGAAGCCCGACCGACACCGATTTAAGCTCCTACCGTTGTTTCAGTGACTAGCTATAGGGATCATGCAGCCATATTGGACTAATGGAAGGGATTCACTGAAGCTTGCTTATTTGCCCAGTTTTAAGAACATTTTCAGTTTATAAATGAAATGCAGCGATGCGAGAATCCTCATTTATGCATATGAATATTTTTATACCTTATGTATATGAATGTTTTTATACCTTATGTATATGAATGTTTTTATACCTTATGTATATGAATGTTTTATGACCCAGTCTTATGTAACAATTCAGTATGAAATCTGTAAATTCTACCAATGAGACTCTGGTTCCGCAATATGTTGTTTATCTCCTGTTTTTTTTTAATTTATAATAAACATATATAAATCCTTGCTTGCTTTATAGTAAGAAAATGACGTTACGTTTGGCATTTCGACAAGAGCGTTTTAATAATGAGCACAAGCATTGTTTTTTGTTTCATTTGCTAGTTAGTAAACCAATTCCCAGACTTCCTGATAAGGGAGTAAGCTCTTCTCTTTCACCAATGATTCACATATAATTGGATGCTCAGTGGTGTAGCTTGCAGGGCCTAGTAATGACAGCAAAACAAATTTGGCCGGCTACATTAAATTGTCTCATAGAAGTTGGGGATAATGTTTCACGCAAGCACGTCCATCCGCCCACTGAACGAGATGGACATAGGTCTGTCTGATGTGTAGGAGTACTCATGGCTGAGATATCACGACTGGTCGGACTCTTGATGTCCCCTGGCCTCTCAACAGGACTGTACCTGAGACTGAGGTTATTTTCCAGGGCAGTCTGTGAATGCGCCCTTGCACTGATTTGGAGGAGAGGCAGAAATGAGGCTGCAGAAGGAGGTAATAAATAAATAAATCCCAGCTAGCCAGCAAGTTATGAGAATAATGTTGGAATGGCTGGGTCTGCACTTGTCAGCACAGGTGATTGTGGCTGCTGGAAGTCAGGGCAGCACAAAGGCAGCTGGTGACACTTAAAATACATATTAAAAGCCACCTCAGCCAGGCGAGTGTCCGAGCTGATGGCCATTATGAACAGAAAGATGCAAAAAATAAGTGAAAATGAAGAAAAAACGAAAAAGACGAACTCATATTCTATCCCACATTTAGACTTTCGTAAAATTAAGCATTTAACAGCATGTATTGTGAAATGACAGAATGAGGGTTATGTGAATTAAGCGTAATGAGAATCCCACAATTTGAATATAGGAACAACCTATTAATTAAATGTCAATAAAATCAACTAGAAAAATTTAAATAATAATAATAACCTTCTTCGTTATTATTATTATTTCCATAATAATAACGATGATGATAATAAAGATAACAATAACAACAATAATAATAGTAACAATAATAATAATAAGAAGAAGAAGAAGAAGAAGAATGATGATGATGATGATGATGATGATGATGATAATGACAATAATACGAGCAACATTCCATTGTCAGTAACCTTCTACCGAATTCTCAGATCTGGGAAATACCCTGTTAAACTCCAGCAAATGTATCCTTAATTGGCCCCAGTGTGATACTTTCCAACCCAGAAAGTACCTTTTTTTAAAAAATATAAACAATTATAATGTGTGCAGTGAGGCTTTGAATCTTATTAATTATCAGTTATTGTGATCAACAGAATTTTCGAGACATTATTTGGAAATCATTGAATGCAGTTCTGAAATAATATTAGCAAGTAAAGTAAGCTGTAATGAGTTATAAGGGTTACTTATCGACAACTTACCTGTAAAAAGGGCTGAAAGAGCATTGCAATGTACAGTATCACCCACAAGGGGGTGCTGTAAGGGTGTGTGGGGGGGGGGGGGTTTGGATGGTTCCAGGGGCCCAATATGATACACTGTCATAAAACTGAGGAGCAGCATCAAGAGCGTAACCGTGGACACCCTGGGGGGGACCGATCGCACTTCCATGAAGGAGTGAAGTACTGCTACGTCCTTCAACAGACAGTCACGAGGGAAACAGAAGAGCTTCTGGCGTGCTTTAGCTCCCATTGTAATAGTGATGAATGCCCATCATCCAGCCCTACATATCAGTATTTTTATATAAATATTAGGGCTGTCAAATGATTAAAATTTTTAATCAGATTAATCAGAATTTTCAGTGGATTAATCAGGATTAATCAC
>JAODLC010000116.1:1104996-1125989 GCA_026781145.1 Hippopotamyrus pictus | reverse complement strand
ACGTTAAAAATTTTAATCAAATTAATCATGGTGATGGATTAATCCACGTTAACGCGTTAATTTTGACAGCCCTAATAAATATATATATCACAAGCCTTCCAAATCTGTCACTTCTCAGGCCAATCTAGAACTGATCTGAACTGACAATGACTAATTTGTACTTAATTAGTCAGCAAATGTTTTAATGCTGTGGTAATCTGGTACTCTGTGGATTGGAAACCACTGAAACCTCAGAGCTGCAATTTTAGCAGTGATTTTAGATACCGATTGCTTTCGATTTAATGTTAAAATCTTGGTGCAAGGTTTCCTAAATAGTTGAGTGTCTTTCTTTGGAATTTGTGCCTTTTTCAAATTTACTGTTAAGTGTCAAACATCGTGTTGAATCAACAATTCTCTCTCTAATTATGTGTGTGTGTGTGTGTGTGTGTGTGTATGCGCATGCTGCTGTGTGTGTGTGTAATTGCGCATAGCAGTTTTAGCCCCAGTGTCACAAACAAACAGCTATTTGTCTGTGTGAAATGCTAACAGCCTCGAAGGATGCTGTGTTTATTAATGCAGTGTCAAATCTCTCTCCTTGGGGCCCCAATCCCTGCCCAAAAGATGGAAATGTGGACGTCATTGCCAGAATCCGCAATCCTGACAGCCTCCCCCCACCCCATCTCAACCCCACACTGCCTTGAGAGAGAAAGCAAAGCTGTATCTTGAAGTCTGGAAATTTTCCGTTCTTTTTTGTAGACCCGGGCGTGGCCTCATTCTCCTGTGCGCGTAAATGTAGGCGATACTGCGAGCAAGCAGTCCGACCGCTGCTGGAAATCAATGCATTTACGCACTTCAGAACAACAAGCATAATCTTACCACTGATTTACATGACGCTGTAGCCATGAACAACCGGGCAAACAGTTTATAATCACAGCCGGCTGGCCATGCCAGGCTCCTCGATTTGTATGTCTGAGTACTGCTGGCTTTGCTTCTGCGTTTGTTTTTTTATGACTTCTGAGTGCAATGATGCATATAACCGCGTCAGGCTGACACTAAGAAAGAACAGAAGCAGATTATACCATTAAATACTACTGGCGGTGAGAAGCTGAAGGCAGCTTTTCAGGAGGGTGGTGAGCTTTGATCTATCTCTTCCATTATACGGCTGTGGTTTGATTCTCTTTAGGTATCAATTGGATGTTGTCATTCCAATTTGGCCACAGCTTTACACTTTTCTGGCTTAAATGAAAGTTGAAATTCCATGTAAGAGAAATGAACTTTAAAATAGTAAGTAAGGAGGAGTGAAGGGATTAATGAGCTAAAAGAGGGTGAGAGTTCTGCAAGGAGGAGGGAGTGTTGTGATCTGGAGTTGCGTTGCAGCTCAATGACATTGATGACGCTAACCAGCATGACCATTATATCATACTTCAAAGGATACCATTCCATGAGGATTACATTCATTCATTCTTCAGTAATACAATGACCCAAACACAGCTCTGTATTGTGCAGGAATTATCCGATGAATAAGTAAAGTGAAAGACAACTCAAACTAATGACCTGACTTGTCTAGACTTCTGACCTCAATCCTACTGAAGTTGCATGGAGTGAAATAGAGTAATCAAAGCACCTTAAACCTGGTGGATGATTTTTGGCTGAAACCTTAGCATAATGCCTTGTATTTGTGAAGCTATTTTCAAGGAAAAGGGAAGGTAATATTTTAGGAATCTAGTATTTTATTAGCTTTGCTGCCCCCTTATATGTTTTTCTGTAATGCACCCTGCATGTTTTTGAAATCTACATTTCCAATTTACGTTAAAAATGTAGGAGATAAACTTCATTAAAAATAAAAGAGTATCCAACAAGTGTGCTCAAACTTTTAAGTTGTCCTTAATAATTCTTCCAAATTACAGCAAATTAACACAGTGTCCCAATGGATCATTATCACTGACGTTAACTACGGAAATTCTTGCCCATTTACTCATTCAACATAACCGTTTATTCCGTGCAGGGTCACAATGAGAAATTCTTGTGTCAAGTAGAAAATACAAAGTCATAGTTTGAAAATGAAATTGGAATTGAAAAGGGACTTTGGGGCTGAAGATTAGGCTGAGATGATGTAAAACACCCAAAACTAATCAGACTCATAGCACTGTGTATCTGGAGAGGAGACTTAAGGCTGTAATTTAATATACACAAGGAGGAAACAGACAGATGATTGGGATCCTCATTACTGCAATGATTAGTCTTAGTTTCTGGGAACTTCAGTCTTGTCAGTATCCACAGTTCTGCCGACAGGTTCCAGTCCTCATTAAAGTCTGCGACGGTCCATTTGTTACGAGCACCTGATGGAAATCCGTGGGGTGCACCAATGATTAATTACCCTCTCCCGGACAACACGTACAGTTTCAAGGTGTACTCAGGCAGACAGAATATGAAATAAATATGTTGAAACATGAAGACGATAACCAGGTCTACGTATTTGCAGAAAATATGATAAACCAACCCTATATGATAAATTAATTTAATAAACTTGTTTGACTAAAGATCCTAAACATCCATTATATTATTAGTGAAATAGCAATTGCTGGTTTAACCAATTGGCTCAATCGTAAGCAAGTTAATTGTTCTTTTGCACCAGCCTTACATATGGGTTCTAGTATGTTCTGCAGGTAAGCAGCACATATGAAAACAGAACAGTGTTTTGAGCCTGTAATGCCTCTGCACGCCAATCAAATGGCTTCTCTGAATATGGAATCATCCAATCACTGGATAGGTACGAGCTGATTAACCGGGTCGTTCTGACGTTAACAGGAAACGTAGCGGTAAAGCTGAAGGTAGCCTATGTGATTCTGCTCATATTTAGCTCTGACCAGAATTTTCTGTTAGAATTTTCTCGCACTTAAAAACTTAAAAAGAACATGTTCATGCATTTCCTAATGGATTGTGAAGCCCAGATCATATTTAGGAACGTCTCTCTGACAGCTGGAGCAAACCAAGAGGCCCAGCCAGCCTTCCCAGGATTCCGAGCAGCAGCCTGACCAACCTCTGTTAGTGCAGCATTACAATTAAATTTACACAGAGTGCAGTTACCAGTGAAGAGGCCTTATTGAGGCCTATTTTACGATTTAATGTCTATACTGAGAGCTTACGGTTAATGCCCAGTGGCTTCCAGAAGCCTCACACCCCCACGGTGACCATCGATCCTCATGTGTAACCTTTTAAAGACAGTTTAAGGAGATTCCACTCAGCTGCGGGGGAGGAGAGAGATGGTCAAGTGTTTGGTGGTTGAGTGAGCTCTGAGTGAACCCGCGACTGTCTTCGCCATATTGATTGGTTATATTTAAAATGGTCAACAGGCTCTGGAAGTGGTAGTAAAGTTTCTCCAATATGTCACCCATGGTTGGCTCCATTACAAAGACAATTTCTTCAAGTAGATCAAGAGTCTGACATAAAAAGTGACTCGGCAACATTTCACCTTGTGTTGTTTATTTGCATCACAGACATTTCTTCTAAAGCAGACTTCATATGCTTATACTTCAAAAGCATTCGTGTTCCTATAAGTCTTCTATATGTAGCCCAGCTAGAACGGGGGTGGCGTGCACGGCGTATATGCGCAGTTTTTCTTGAGCCAGAAAAAGAAAAAAAACTTACACAGGAGTTCGAAGGGACAATTTGAGTGCTCCATATTGAGAAGTTTGATACCCTGTTCTGACTGACGTACCGCAAAAGGACGGGTATTTTCTTTTTTGTTGTTGTTTAATGAAAGGAGAGCTTCGATTGTTTTTTTTTTTTCCGATTGTACGGGATATTCCAATCACAGCCTCGTCGGCCAATAATAGACTACTGTAAGCATGGCAAAACTCATGGAAACGTTGCTATGAGACACGGTTGTTGGTGTGTGTGTGTGCACTTGGCACTAGTGGCTTGTCCTTTTACACTGTGAAATGTGTAGATTTATAGTATGAAACCTTGCGATTCCCATTACTGTTGGTCAGCTGCAAGAAAGTGTCCCTCATTTGGGGTTGAGAAAGTTGGCAACCCTAGCCTGAACCACCAAGTCCTCGCATTTGGACAGAAGATAAGCTTACATTTCCACACAAAAGAACTCTGAACGTGCACACAAGGACAGCTTCATTTACACACACACACACACGCACACGCACACGCACACACACACACACACACATATACGTTCTGTTTCACATTGTTGTGCAGTATAATGAGCTGCCTAACAAAATAAATTTAGTTACGCAATTTAAAAAATGCAAAACCTCAGGTTTGGTTTTATAACTCTAGGACCTGGTGTCTTCGTGAGTGTTGGTTTCCCACTGGTCGATTTAACATGAGTGCTACATACAGATCTGTACTACCAATGAAATAAAGTCCCTCGTCACCTTTCATAGTACAAATGCATACATAACTCTCATATCAAGACACCCCAGTGTCTTTAAAACTTAGAAAGTATATAACTCAACATAAACTACACCCATTATGACACATTTGGACAGGGGTTTACCAAACTGCCATTATTAGTATACTGTTAATTATCAATTCTAGATACTAGTAAGTAGAAAGTAAATTGAAATACTGGAAGTGGGGGAATTACAGCTCAACTGGCTTGTTTTGTGACCTTGCAACCCCCCTTGGCAATTAGGCAATTTGCATTGTGTGCTTTTTCATTTTTCCATCTGCTTTTGCATAAGAGGAGCCCTTTAAACACACCTTTGTATAACTGTCCCTGATTACTGTAACTGACAATGACACGCCGCTTTTCCCATTGACTGTGGGTATGATGAGACAGCAGGTGGATGGCAATAAAACGTCACTGTCACTGCAGAACACATGGTCGCGTGGGCGTCCCATTGAAACTCTACCACGTCATGCCCGTCTCATATATCTGAAACATATGGGACAAAGACTCATACATCTCAACTTATTCAATTTTGCAGCATTGCATTGTGGGAACACTTAGAAGAGCATTTTGTTATTTTTCTTAGCCGTGGCCAGAATGTGTGTTTATTTTAATCTATTTCGTTGAGATTTGTGAAATATACAAGTTGCATTTTTTCAATTATATTAATCTTGCATTAATTAAAACAGCGCAGAATAGTACAGGTCTTTAGAACTGATTTTAGCATCTCAAGCATTGTGGTAGCCTTAATAATACAGCCTCAAAAGTGCCTAAGGCCATTGCACAACTCTCTCTCACTCTCTCTCTCTCTCTCTCTCTCTCATTGTTTCTCTCTTACACGCACAGACTGTACACACACACTCTCCCCTTCACAACTGAATGTATTTAAAAAAAAAAAGTATTGTCCTACAAAACTTTCCTAGCAGTCCAGTCTTTGAGGACATATTCTATAGGTTGGCTTTGAGGGAATATCTTGACTCATCTTATTGTACGGCCAAGGTAAAAACTCAACAAGAATTTAATGATGGTAACCAATACTCAAGATTACCACAGTTTTCTATATTAAATATTCACATGCAATAATATACATATTTACATAGTATATGTACAAAGTACAAAGATTAGCATATTTAACTAATGCACAGGATGCAATTTAAATGCATTCCTGTATTCTACTTCTGATACATTTTATACATAATATATAAGTGGGTGAATTATTAAAATTAATTTTGCTAGTATTTATTGCTATAGTATTGCATAATTATTATGGACAGTATGATTGTTTTTCTGACTTACCTACAAAATCGACTTAAAGACAGACTTAGGGAACCTGGGAAGTACCTGTATTTATATTAATATGAGTAATAGTGTTAAGCATATTTTCAGCCATCCTTAATAATGGTAAGAAATAATTCATACAATACTACACTTTCACTTGCTTTGTATAGCTAGACTATTTGCCGAGGCAGTTTGTTTTTTCAACAAACAAACATCTTTTACCATAGTCTCACCAAACAAATCCATGGTAACAAAAATTCCATTTGGAATCAGAGTCATTCAGTATGTTTACATGCACATTAAGAAAATCGAATTATCGTGTCAGTCCGACTAAAACCGCACTTTTAAAGTGCATGTAAACTGTTAATCTGACTGAAATCGTACCAAATCGGATTTCTCGAAGTCGGACTATGACACCCAGTTGATGCGATTGGGAGTCGATTTATTCCTGCATGTATATGTTCAAATGGACCCAAATTCTGTAAAACCTGGCTGACAGCATATGCCATCCTGACAGGTTTCTAAATGAGCAAAATTAGACATTTAAATATAAATCGCATTTATAATCAATGGTATTATTTCGTACTTCCATCTTAATTCATCC
The DNA here is from genome assembly GCA_026781145.1 of Hippopotamyrus pictus. Classification (NCBI taxonomy): domain Eukaryota; kingdom Metazoa; phylum Chordata; class Actinopteri; order Osteoglossiformes; family Mormyridae; genus Hippopotamyrus; species Hippopotamyrus pictus. The sequence continues at coordinate 1,119,720 of JAODLC010000116.1, read as the reverse complement.
ATGATTAATTATGGTACTCATTTGAATATTGTCTCTGCATATAGCCTATTTCAGCACTAAAACATAAAGAAATCATAAATCATTTAGTATAACAATTATGGGTTATAATTCCTATAAATATCTTTTGCATAATGCATATAATGGCTATGCATGTTTTAATATAATAAACTGTATAAACGATTCATTATTAATTATTCTGGAATGTCCTTATTGCTGTCCCACATAATGTACACTCCAGAATGCATTGATAATGCCTTGTTATAATTCATTATGAACACTACAGTAAGTGTCCTTTTGTCACTGGTAGTGTATTATACCTGTTGAAAACAAACATGTCTTATTAATAGTTTCATTAAACCAGCAGAACAACATTTTTCATTTCTGTGTCTTTTATTAAACAAGTGCTTTAAACTGCCAATTTCAGCTGTGGATGAAGTATGTGAACCTCTAGGAGAATGACCTCCTGAAAACAGGAAACTTGGAGTTAGCTTTTACAATCGATTGGTATTATGCATTTTTGTTTGTTTGAGGGTTTATAATGAATCAGGTAAAGGATGTGATTAGGGACTGTCACCAAATTATGATCTTTTTTTTCCCCTGGCAGTAGATTCTAACACAGAAGAATCGTGGCTGTGGGTTCTGGCACAATTTCAGCCTTCATCAACAGATGGCAGAGGGAGTTTTTTCTGACATCATCTACAGATTCCATCTAGTGTGATAGATGGGAATTTCGGAATGCAATCTTGTTCAGAATGGATACGCAAGGGATGCCCAACACTTTTTGGTGGTCAGAGACACATTTTTCTGATTTCTCAATGTCAGTTGTCTGTTCCCAATTGGCAGTCTCCTTCACTGTTCCATCTTATCTGATCTGCTACTGTGTTTGTAAGCTATTGTTTAATAACAATCAAGAAACATACAGTTCAATGAAACAATCTCTCATTCCTTCCAGTAAATCAGTGTACTAACGATTGCTCTGATGCGCATATAGTAACTGCATAAATTAAAACAGTAGGATTTTATGCACAATATTGGAAACGTTATCTCACCTTTGACCGGTATTTGTCTGGCATTTGGGGAATGTAATGGAACATTTACTAGGTAATTTTCTGTAATTACTGGTATTAACTAAGAGCTGCCATTTAGACCGTACCCCCGTACCTTTAACATTCTGGGGATCATTTTTTCGGTCCCCACAAAGATCAGTGAATGCAATCAAAAAACTAAAAATGCCAAAAGTCTCATATTTTGTTTGGTTACTTATGGTTAAGGTTAGGGCTGGGTTGGGGTTAAGGTCGTCATGTTGGGATCAGAGTTTTCCCGATAGGGCTGAATGGAGAGTCCCCACAAAGATATAATTACAAATGTGTGAGCGTGTGTGTGTGTAAGTTTGGGAGGGGTGTCTTGAATACACTGAGATCCATGTTCTTATGCATCCAGCATCTGCTGTGTTTTACTGTGTTATGCAGTATACAGGGGAACCCTTGCGGTATTATTCAACAAAGAAATACAGAGCGAATATATATGTGTGTTTTTGGATGCTTAATCTTATGGGGATTACAGAAGCCATTCTTTGAAAAGCACCTTTTTTTGAAAGGTCTATGACTTTCAGTCAAATACTTAAAAGAGTCACAACAAAGGAAAATGAAAACAATGAGAATGGAAAGTATTGTCACTGATGGGCTGGTCTGGTGGCACCATGGTTAGCACTGCTGCCACACACCTCTGGGTTGAGGATTTCAGGTTCTACGTGTGTGGAGTTCGCATGTCCTCCCCATGTTGTCATGCCATTTCCTCACCAATCTCCAGTTTCCTTCCACAGTCCTAAAACTTGCCAAGGTGAACTGGAGTTGCTGTACTATCCATAGGTGTGGATGTGTGTGAGTGAATGGTGTGTGTGAATGGTGTATAGGTGAATGGTGTGTGAGTGTGTGAGTGAATGGTGTGTGAGTGTGTGAGTGAATGGTGTTTGAGTGAATGGTGTTTGAGTGAATCGTGTGTGATTGTGCCCTGAGATGGATTTGCGCCGCGCCCTGGGTTGTTTCCTGCCTTGTGTCTGTTGAACAGACTCCTGTAACTCTGCATAAGACAAGTGGGTATGGATGTTTACTGATTAGATTTGTATTTTCATGATTTATTAATTACAGATACACATTTTTGTGTCAGTCATAAACGTTTATCCTCATTAAAATCAGCTAAAAGAGCAGATATACACTACATACCACATAGTTTTCTTGGGATGCTAAGCAAAAGTAGTTCACCAAGTATGCACAAACACTCATGCAACAATTTTGGAAATTTTAAATAGAACGACTGTTTTAACCAAGTTGGTCATCATTATAAAGTACAGTTCTCCAAAATGAGTCTACTGTGTAGAGTAGAAAATGTTATAGTGATCCCCGCCTTTCGCAGAAGTTACATTCCAGACCCATCAGCGATAGGTGAAAATCCGCGATATAGAAAGACCATATAAATAAACATTTTTCTAATAGTTTAAGCCTTGAAATACCCCTCACACACTTCAAAAGCGATAGGTGAAAATCCGCGATATAGAGGGGGTGCGATAGCTGAACCACGATATAGAGGGATCACTGTATTTGCTTTTAGCAGAGTCTTAAGATGCTTTGCTTGACATGGAACAACAATCTATTGATCTGCTTTACCCAGACAATATTATTTCATGACTCTACTGCTTCTCTGGAGAAGCAGAGAATATCTAATTTTAAACCCAATAAAGTATATTTAAGGCTACAATTATTTCTAAGAGGTACCACCAGAAAAATAAACAATGTCAAAAGTGAAGATTAAGAAAGCACTCATCAATAATTCAATCACAAGATATGCGAGAATTAATAGCCAGATGTATGATAGTGAAGACCAGGATAGGAAATACTGTCCTGTCTGGAGATACTTGAAGTGGACATACTGTAAGTGAAGCTTTTCAAAAAGAGGAGTCATAATTGTCGTCTTTGTCTTCTAAAGTTTTGTTTTTACTTTTTCTTCTGTTACATTCTCCTTTTTTCTGAAGTGTCATGTGACCTTATTAACCAATATAGGAAGAGTGATGCCTTCCCATCTGACAGAACTGAACAAAAACAGAAGAAAAATATGGCTATTTATGAATGTTGTAAAATAAATAATAAAAGGTAATATGTGAGTTCATCACAATTCTGGTTTCAATTATAATTTGTAGCTAAAGGGGGTAAGAGGTGCGACCACATGGGGTAGATCCCTGACCCCCAGGGGGCGCTGTTTCTGTTCCACCGCATGCTGCCGCTTAACTGAGTGGCGGTATATGGGCACCGCTGTGTGGAAGAGCCAGCTTCTGTCCACGTGCTAAGAGGTGAGGTCATTCCTGCAGCTCACGCGCCGTAAGCAGCATGCAGGGATGAGCGTCCGCAGACGCCGACATACGCGCATTAAATATGCATGAGGTGAAGGGCTTAAACAGGCACGTTTGCTGACAGTTAACCTGAGACCTGTGTTAAGGCACCTTAAATGCTTGGATCCTTGGGTGGGTCCACAATGGTGTGTGAGTGAATGGTGAGTGAGTGAATGGTGAGTGAATGAATGATATGTGAGTGAATGGTGAGTGAGTGATTCCTGAGTGATTCTGCACAGGCCATATTTTAACTGAGCGACACGACAATGCACTCACTCTTAGAAAAATAGTCCTATGAGGGAACGGGTCTCCAAATTCCTTTTATTCTCTGACTGTCTGAAAATAACACATTTCCATGTCACTTTTTTATTCGCAAATACGGAACCCTAATATAATGCATATTCACTGCTCCACAATTTCTCATTCATATCATTAAGGATCCATTGTGAGCAAACATAAAATCTGCCTAGGAACTATGAGACACAAGGGCAGGTTTTAGGAGTCTGCTGTTAAACAGTTTCTCTGCTCACATCAATAGAGATTTGCACTTGAAAGCGAACAGTTATGTTGTTGTGGCAGTGGGGGTGTTGTGATCTTGATGTCAGACAGACTGCTGTGAACATTTCCCAATGATATACTAGTTGCTTTTGTGTGTGTCTGTGTGTCTGTGTGTGGATTATGTTTATATCACATTGTGGGGACCAAATATCTTTCACAATGTGATAAGAACTTTGTGGGGACTATTTTTCTGGTCCCCGGAAAGATCTGTGAATGCAACCAAAAAACTAAAAATGCCAAAAGTCTCATATTTTGTTTGGTTACTTATGGTTAAGGTTAGGGCTGGGTAGGGGTTACGGTCATCATGTTGGGATTAGAGTTTTCCCCATAGAAATGGATGGAGAGTCCCCACAAAGATATAATAAACAAACCAGTGTGTGTTTGTCTGTGCATTACCAGGAGAGAGAATGTGTCACCTATCCCCACCCACCACCAACCTATAGAGAAATTATACTTTATTGAAATGGTCTATTGATAGATGTGAACAATACTGGCATTTTTACAACAATGTTAGTACAGGCATGACATATTTGACATATTACGGGGCAGAGCTATGTGTAAAGTATCGGAATTTCAATTATTTTCAATCGATTTTAACTTGAATGTCAGGGCAGATATATGGAGTAATAGCTTTAGAAACATGCTTACATTATTTGCATCATTTTATATACAGTATGAAAACGTTACACTTGTGAGGGGCTTAATGATAGCAAACCGCCACCGTCATGGCTACTGAGGTCTCATGCTTTCAGCTACTTCATCCTCCCATTATAACTTCATCAAACAATTCTGTGTCCCATTGGGACTGACTGATGCGCTCTTAATAGCCGTGTCTGATTGATTGATCATGCCTAGGTCATGCTTGTAATGTGACAGGCATAAGGATCCAATTAAATAATGACGGGCCAACTGATTGCGTGCGTACTGATATGCTGATATGTAATCTCTCCCAGGTAATCATGATGTGAGGGAAATGTCAGCCATAAATCAATCAGCAAGCAGGCGTGTAAAGCACACGGTCTAATTAAATGCTCCCTTTGCTTTTGGCTTCACATAGGGAGATGGGGCAGAGTACCATCCAGAGATGGGTCAGAGTCAAAGTGAACGTGCCCTGGGCTGACTGCCCTCTAGCTCGCTCAAACGGGCACTGGGACCCGAAAGCCATATTCAGGAGCTTTTTCTTAATGCTTCTCATCTGTTATATGGTGGGAAGTTGGAACGATCCACAGTGCCGCTTGATAAGCAGAAGGGGATTTTATTGAAAACTGGACTAAACACGCAAGAAACAAAAGGGACCACGAGGGGTCAAATCAAGGGCAGGAAGGTGGACCAAGGACCAACAAGGGCTATATCTAACATGAAAGGTCCACTAGCACGGGCAGGAGACTTGAATGACACCTACATCACCCACAATGATTGACATGGGAACAAGGCAAGGACAGGCACATAGATACAAATACACGACTGCAAGGGTTAAAAAAGAGACAGATATTGACTGATAACAATTACAAAGCATTAAGGATACAAACACTGAGATGATAAACATAAGTAACATGGCATAATTAGGAAACTGGACATGGGGAAGGATGTCAGAACAAAGATGCAAAACTAGAAATCAACACAGAAATATAAATATGCAAACATAATAAACAAGGAACCAACAGAAAAAGAGTCAGGGCATAAAACTCTACAACATCCACTTGAACCCACAATGGTGAGGGGTGTATGAGTCTTTGGCCACATCCAGCCATGCATGTGGTGGCCCAGGGAACAGGGGAAAACACAAGGGATAGTGAAGGTGTGAAATAGCAGAATGAATATAGCCACCACCCCCTATTGGCTAAATGAGGACATTGACAGGACGAATCAGGGGCTGATCTGATCTGTCTACATATCTGGGCAACCTTTTGGGAAGAACTCGCTCAAAGCAGCAATCTCTCCCTCCACTAGAAGAAAAATGATTTAAAGAAGCAGAAATAGCTGTGTAGCTACCCTGTTTTATCTAAAGAAACTTGGTCATTGTATACAGCTCCCCAATTTGCTGGACATGTTTAAATTAAGTTCCTTTCCTAGTGATGTAAAAGTTGTAGATGTAGCAGTGTGATTGTAACTTGAGAATCCAGTGTTTTCTCTGTCTTTTAGTTCAGTCCCCCGCCCCTCACCCCCACCCCGGCTCATGCCTGCCCCATCCCAGAACCTTCCATCCAGTCAGTCTTCCAAAGTCCCAGCAGATACTAACTTCTAGTGGTACCCTGGCGGTACTGCTGGGGTGCTTTGGAGTATCTTGTTTGATCTTGCAATAATAAACCCTGTAATACAGAAGTCTTTAAATCTCATTATGTCATATACATAAAGTGTGACAGTAGCATGTATCATTGTAGTATGTTGCCGTCATTACCAGTAAAACCTGGCCATTTGTCTATCAGAGGCAGGGGTATACCTTAAAATTATGCCCCCCCCCCCGACAAAATGTCACCTTGGACCCCCACCTATCCAATTTTACCGATAATTTTATGTATTCAAAGGGACGTTGACAAGTGCTGGGCCCCCTGAATCTGCCGAGGTATCCATACCCCCCCGACGGCCCTCACTGGACCTAAATACTGTGTAGACTGTAACACCACAGACGACAAGGGTCCATGAACAAAGACATTTAAACAGTGTATAAAACAGAAACAGTGATGATTTGTTGTCATGGTGAATCAAATTCCCAGGAACTCTTATGCCGTAGCTCTTTCCAAACTTTACCATTTCTCCAGAATTTACTGGAAAGTTCTTGGCTGGTAACTGGGCCGCTCTGGCAGCCACTGTACTAACAGCGCCCCTAAATGGATTTGGGCGCTCAAATTTATTATTTATTGTTAAGATTTATAGTGTCTGGAACACTAATAAACAATTCATCATTGAGTAAGGCATGTCTGGCACAAAGATATGCCTGCCACAGATTTTTTTAGCCACTAGATTTTATGTATATATTTTTCATTAATCTAGTCAAATTAACTTTAGTCTGTGTAAGATTGATTGTACTTTTAGGATAATTTGTTATAGAAGTTGGGCAGAATCATAGGACAAGTTTGGAATGAATGCTGAAGATGTTTGCTTTTTGGATATTAAGGGTGTCTTCATGACTATTTCGTTTTAACAGTCTCTATTCAGTTCAGTTTCCTCGCAGTCTTCTTGAGTGCTTTCTCTAAGGCCTTAGCTTATATCAGACATGCTTATTGTACATTCAGTTTTGTTTTAGCATCTGCCATGCCCATGCTGAAGACCTCAGTTCCATTGCCAGCCAAACTTATAAGTTAACTCGCCCCATTAAAGGCACGGCACGGACACTGCTGGCTTCATTCTTGAAATGCATGCAGTCTTTCTGGTTTTCCCACCCTGCACTTTCTGCTTAGAGACTGCACCCTTTAATGCGATTTAGCGGCAGTGGAGGTATTCATCCATGCCGGCGTGCTGACAGCTGTTGTCTTTTCAGCATTAGCGGCGGCTAACAAGCTGGTTCTTATCTCACCCGGGGCTCTTGTCCCAAGTCACCTAGTTATTCTGCACCGAAAATCACTCAGCGTAAAAACGTATAACAAAAAAGTCATGTCTTTTTTCTACTTGAGTAATTAACTTCCGCCAAGTAAAAATAGATGTCTTTTAGTGGTTGATTCCCTGCTTTGTACTCTTTCTTTTATATTGGCAGATACAATTTTTTATTTGATTATCACTCATACTGTAGGTACTGAGATTTATGGGGAGGAAATCTGTCTCAGATTAGACCTAAACTGTTTCCAGGCCTGAATGTACTGTTTTCTCTTTTGTAGGACATTATGTTACAAGTTTTTACTCATTGCTTTTACTGCAGGTATCTGTCAACATTGTCTCTGCAATAGTGTCACTCTCCAGCTACGTTTCAGATCTCTCTCTCTGTATGAAAACACCAGATGGTGAGGCAGGGAGCTGAGTAAAGTTCAGAAAGGCAGAGGGGTTTTATACTGCAATGGAGATGCATTGAACAGAGGATGCAAGGAGGAGCAAAAACAAACCAGCAGCCATTTTGGCATCAGTAGAAAGGGAAAGGAAAGGGTTGAAACTTAATGTCGGGGTTCATGGGAGTTTTACTTACACAAAAATATTCTGAGGGCAGAAGAAAAGATGATTGGTTCGAAAATATAACCAATCAGATTGTAGAGGAGGTGGGTCCAAGCACTAGAGGAGGCGGGACCAACAAATCATATGTCACTACAATCTGATTGGGTATCTCTCTGAGCCAATCATCTTTCATTCTGCCCTCAGAACATTTTTGTGTAAGTAAAACTCTCATAAACGATGTGGGGTCCAAGTACCTTTATTGTCCCAACAAACCTAAATTATTATTAAATCTTATTTATTTAATGACTGACAATACAGCACAGATGAAGTGAATTGGTGGGCTGGTCACATGACTTTGCACTGCCCCAAAAAGTCCATTCCATCTCCATGTTACAAGGCAGAGGAAGGGCAGGTGCGGGGTAACAGGGGCACTTACCCTTGCCGAAAGCTGATTGGCCTCTGGAGTGTCCCCTCCCTGTCACAAAACATATCATTGGCTAATGATAAGGTCAGCCTCTCTGGTATGACCTGTGGCCCCTTCTATGTTCCCACCTCAAAAACTCCTAGAATCACCCATGATTTTTCCACAAAGAAAAAAATACACAATCATGAAGAAAAATGTGGTTGAGAATTTGATTCACTTCAGGAAGATGGAATACCTTTCATAAGAGTAATGCGTCTTCAGTTTGTCCCCCTAGTGTTCAGTTTGGCTGTATATTCAGGCCAATGTTTATTTAATCCACAAGTAGACACTGTCCAACCTGGAGCGCTGCATCCATCAGCAAGAGCATCCCTCGTATCTTATGTGGGGGCCCTGTCTGATTCTTCTTCTCTCCTTAGTCCCTGCAGTCGAAAGACGACAGCAAAGGATAGCAGGAGCAGAGAGATGTGACGTGTCTGGGCCCCAGAACAGATCAAGCTAATTCAGCATCTGACTTGACAGGTTTTGTCACGACCCGCCCTCCAGCTCGCACCACGTTTAACCAACAGCCGCTCTCCCGTCCCCAACAGGGTGGCCCAACTGCACGGGTGACACTCAGCCATACGCATTTTTTGTCCTACATGGCAGGGCTCACAAAAGCAGTAACAAGAGCTGTCAAGTAACCAACACAGTATGAGTCTTAGGCGGTGTATCAGTGTTACTCATTTTACACTCAAAACACTTGTTTCTCATCTGTAGAGAAGAGAAATAGCAGGGAAATGTAAATACAAAACTCTCCTCAGTTAGCAGGAGTCTACAGTATATCAATTTAATGGCACCCAGTAACAACAACAACAACAACAACAACAATAATAATAATAATAATAATAATAATAATAATAAATATACTATTATAACAGACAATGTCACACAATAAAAATGGAATTTTATAAAACTTGCATTCAAATGTTCCCTTTAAATACAGGGGAAATCAATAACAACAAAGAAGTGATACATTGTAATAAGAAATCTTCATTGTTGTGTATATCTTTTCATATCCATTGTAACGTTTGGTCCTGTAGTCACTGAATAGCCCCATACATCAGACCAGAGGCTTTAGCTAGCCTCCCCCATTAATAAGCAGCTGACAATGGGCACAGCGTGTTCATCTTTCTGAAAGCATCAACTGAACAGAATATTTTTCCTGTGTACTAACCTTCATTTCTCCCTGTTTTATAATCCTGTCAACATCGGCTTTGTTAACCCGCTCCTACTATTAACAAAAATGACAAACTGTAGTTCTCTTTTGTCGGTCCCTCATTCTGAGATAAGAAAAACCAAACCTCTGCACAGTCCAAATCTAAAAAATATTGATTATATGCTGTTGCAAAATGTTTGCTTTCTCTACCATTTAACCCTCTCAAGGCAGGCGTTGCTGATTTGCAACAGTTAAAACCTAACTACCTTATTAAACCAGGTACATATTTTATGAGCTTTTTTTTTACTCAGAAGTACCACTGCAGGACTTGGTTGTCCTTTAGCAACAAAAACTTAATTTGAGCCTGAAAGGGTTAATAAGTCAGGAGGAAGACATTCAGGGGCGGGAACATGATCACGATAAAGCAATCGCAGTTTGGTCATTAACAGCCATCTGCTGTTACAAATCAAATTGTTATAAAACCGCTCAACAGCTGGGAAGTTAAAAAAAAAAAGACATTAAACGGGTGTGCAAATAATGTTGAAATATACCCAAAAAATCCAAAGGAATATTTTTGCCCAGCAGACAGTTGTTGAATGGTTCAAAAATGTAGGCCTCTGTAAAGGCCTCTAAGTACTAATTAATTTAAATGCAAAATATTGTATTGTGAACTACTTTTCGATATTGGGTGAGTAACTCTGCGGGGTTGACAACTCTCACACATCTGGTGCAACATTCACGCTTTCAGACTGTAAGGCTCACGCAAGTAATCTTACAGCAAGCCGATATTATTCCATTATAAAACTAAAATAAGCTATATTAAAAGCTTTGAGGTAGTTCAAACCCTACAGACTATTTACAAGGTAATAAAAGTCTTACATACATGTAATAAAACTCTTACATACATGTAATCAAACTCTTACATACATGTAATCAAACTCTTACATACATGTAAATACGAGTGCAGACTAGTCTCAACCAGAAAATATCACTCTAGCCAGCTGACCAAAGTTGGCAACACTGACTGCAATTTCATTTTCATTGTTTGATTTTGGTTTATTTTTATTTTCAATTCGTTTCATATCCAGTGACATTCAGTCAAGTGACATTTGGGATTTTAGCTGGAGCAAATTAAAAAGTTATGAATAACAAATCGGCAGGAATACATCCGACGTAAATGTCGTCGGCTCAGCTCTAGTCCTCCAGAGCAAAAAACTGTTCAGTTTCCCCCCTAATTCAGCTCCTAATTGTCTGCTAAATGGCAAACAATTCTTGTGAACTGGTGTCTCTGAATTACCCTGAATTACAGTGTGGCCGCATGGAAAGTAGATAAATAGTGGCCCAAAAAGGATCCGTAGTGAGGAAATAGCTTTTTTCCTGCAAAGTACAGTTGGGATACAAAGATACAGTTATTTCATTTTTTGCAACAACTTACGCAGTTCAGGATCACAGTAAGGCTTCTGCCTATTCCAGGAAGCACAGGACACAGGCAGGGGACCCTGGATGAGAGGTACAGTCATATGATTATGTATAATATTTTTAAGATAAATTGTTAGGTTCTTGCTGTATAGACTGTGCAATGGAAGGCCTCATGGTCACATTTACCTCTAACTGCTGGCTATTGCCTAAGGTAAAAGGGGTCTCGAGTCTTATTGCGTTTTAATGCCCATTCCAAGGATGGGGTTTAAACACGGCATCTGTGAGGGCAGCCTGAGGACATGCTGCTTTTGATCCATTGAGGGTTCAGCGCCGTCTAACGCTGATTGAACAGCTGACAGGCCCATACATCTTGGTGCTGCACTGCACGCCACTAACTCTCACTGACTGAGATCAGTCACCACCCTAGAGATGTGAGCTGGAAACAGCTCCGCCCCCTTAATGTGGGGTTTTCGCTCTCCTGATCAGCCATGTAGCATAATTGCAGCTTATTACCCACGGATACCCAATCTGTTGCTAAGTGGAGGGTGTAAGGTGTCTGACAGAGGCAAGGCGAGCATCTGTCCACACCAGGAAAGAAGTAGCCAGTGAATTAAATGCCCAAGTAATGCTCCGTTAAGCTGTTTAGTCTTGCCAACAGCTGCAGGTATCACACCACTGGAGTCCAAACACCCACCACGTCTAATGAAACTACTTAGCACAGTAGCGGTAAGACCTGCAGGGTATGTGACATGTAGTAGCATGTTTAGTCGTATTACACGGTTTGCCTGCTTCTGCAAGCAGTCTGAAGTGTAATCTCTTCTTTGACTTGGGATGTCAGGTGGACCTAGACGTCTGGGAGTCTAGGAAGGCTCAGTAAGTCTGAGTCAGGCTGTTGAAGTTGGCTACTTATCGAGGATGTAACCCAGCAGTCTTAGTCTGCGTCACCTGCCATTGTTGCCGTGATGATACATAGTGTCCTCGAAAGCGTTAAGATGGACTGATACTGTGCAGTGACAACGATGGACCCAAAAGCTGAAATCTGTCACACGTTGGAAGCCAAGAGAAAAGCCAAAAAGATGACTTGGCTAGGCTCTTCGGGGGCGCTCCGCGGGCTTGTCAGCCGAGCGTCGGTAAAAGAGCAACCCCGGAGGCTGAAAGGGGATTAACGATAAAGTTAAGGAACGGCTAGCGTGAATTTTCTTGAGGTAACTGTCAAATATTGCATTCAGATTAGGATTTCATTCAAATCATGCAGAAGGATCAAAACCAAGCAAACATGGATCTGTTTGTTTGCTATATTTAAAAATGGACAGTCTATGTTTACACGTAACACACAGCCACATTCTCAGGACTGTAGCACTATCACTGCCTCACTGGATGTTATATTTCGTAAAATTAGAAATTATTATCGGAACAGGCTATGGCACTTTCACTTACTTTAAGAACAATCCTCCTCTTTTTCCTCTCTCTCTTTCTCGTCAAAAACAACACAGCTCTGCGCACTTGTTAGTCGATGAGTAATGGCCTAGAACGGCGCATGCAGGAGCTCGGAGTCCGCCTTGGAGAATGGAACGCAGGCTGCTGCTTTGCTGCCAGGGCTTGGGCCTTCAACCTTCATAAATCACACCCCAGGAACCCGGGAGTGGGAGGCAGCAATTAGAGTCCACTCACAGAGCTAAAGATGGAGGGAGATGTGCATTTAAGCCTCATTATATGGCGACTGGAGAGCCGCTCAGACTTGGACAGCTTCGGGAAGGTCAACCGCAGGATTTAGCGCAAGAACATATCTGATGCTCCAACCGCTGAATGTTCTAGAAATCAACAGTATGTTAAAAAGTTTTTCCACCCATCTGAAATATCTAGGTATATGAGCTTAAATACACACACACTGCTGTTATTTACAAATCCATTTAAATGTTTATTTTATTAGCCCAGTTTAGACTCCCATAGCTAAACCGTCTGTGCCCCACTGTCCTAAAGATGAAGCTGAGACCTCTGACTCAGTTTGCTAAACACTAAATGAACCTCCATCACTTCCAGTTCTTTTATGTTCTCAGAGATGAGGGCCGTTCTTTGATCCACTGTGACCCCAACCTTCCCCAACCCCCCCCCCCCGCACTTGTTACTCAGGCCAAAGGAGAACTTTTGCAGTTCAAGACGAAGCTGTATTGTGGAGGCTGCTGTTAATCTTCACCCCAGGACAACGTGTGACTTACGGTGCTGCAGTGTTCGGTGACACCGTTCATTTTACACGTGTCCCTTCACATTCCACAACCATCTCAAGTGTCGTTTGTGGTTTGCCTCATGCGAAAATGTATGCTTGGCAATCTGCGCAGTTAAAAGCCAGTTAATCGATTGACAGTCATTTCCCTCTCAGTGAATACAAACCCAATAGTTACATATTTCTAGGACAGATTTGTTCACAGGCTACATCCCATGTATTTTCCATTGTCCTCTGCGTTCTAAAGCATACTGTGTATTCTGGGTGTTTTATTTTTACTCTGTACTGCAGCGGATGACAGTTTCTCTCTCCGTCACCAAAAAGCAGCTTAGTCACAAATTAGACGTTCTGGGTTCCTTCACAGCATGGGTCCTAATTCATGTGCAGCAATTCAACCCCGTAACACATCTGATTACAGAGAAGGATCAAAGAGACCTTCAGCCCTCCCTTTTCCCCTGGCAGAGGCTGCGTTCGTCAGTAACTAGTCAAACCATTAGCATCGAGCATTTGAATACACAGGGAGTTATCAAAGTGTACTTCCACATAAATGCACTCTCATCCACACTACTCAATGCACTCTCAATCAACACTACACAAAAACAAGGCAAAGCGACTGCACTGTTTTTTTATTGTTATTCCTGCTATGAAGTGCAATGTGATAAACAGATGACCTTGAAAGGCACATGACCTTGTAGGAGCACCTCTGGCGGAATGCCTGCGTTGGTTTCCGTTTCCAAATAACTGTCGTTAAGGTTTCCGCCCTCGGGCTGCAGCATCTTTGTTTATGCCTGACTTCTGAAAATACAGATACAGACGCTCCTCTACTTACGAACTTTCAACTTACGAACTTTCAGACATATGAACAAAGAGGACTGTAAGTCCAAATTGTGTTCGTTGGGCTCCCATTTCCTGTTCGCAACAGCAATTTTTTTTTCTGAGCGCCAATTCCACCTAGACCGGCATCCTAGCATCCTAGTTCGTTGTACTTGCGTATTCCCTGAAAATGATGTTGAATAACGACTTACGCAGGGTTCCAAATAAGATTTTCAACTTGATTAGCAGTTTTGCTAATCAACGTGGCATCGCAAACTGCGATGCGATACCGGCTATTTCGAACCCTGTTACGAACATTTTAAGTTACGAACAGCCATTCGGAACTTACTCGTTCGTAAGTAGAGGAACTTGTACTTAGTAAAGAATAAACATTTTTAAAAAATGCCTTCATGAACATTATATCTACCCATGATTGGCTTAGGGCTGTGGTGATCCAAAGCCTGTTCCATGCACACGCACACTAGGGGCAATTTGGACTGATTCCCTAATTCACCTGGGGAGAGTAAGGGAAAAATTCACAAAAATGCCTTGAGACATTTGCTTAATTCAGTAAAAATATTGCAAATTTATTGGTTTTATGACAAAAATCATTGCTTTATTTATGTGTTTGC
>JAODLC010000116.1:1084927-1104989 GCA_026781145.1 Hippopotamyrus pictus | reverse complement strand
TATATATATCACATTAGAACATACCAGTAGATTTAAGTAAAACATTCATTTCAAGTGGTAATAAATTGAAACTCAAAATTATAATTGTAAAGGACAACATTGGGTGGTTTTTAATTAGTAACACATTTGCAATGACATAAAGCACCAAATATTTGTGTTTAATATCCCTTTGGGAGCCAATTACTGCAACTGCAATTAAAGAACAAGAACAGAACTGAATGAGTCAGTCAAAAGAATTATGACACTTAAAAAAATGTCCGTGTTGAAGATACATGCAGATTCGTTAAACATTGCTTGTCATTGGACGTTTGTTATGAAACCAATAAATTTGCAACATTTTTACACCATTAAGCAAGTGTCCCAAGACTTTCTGTGAGCACTGCATACTGTGATCTCACAGAACGCGATCATTTTGAACTGACAACCATGGAGATCAATCAATCAATCCATCCATCCATTTCCTGTAACCGCTTATCGTATTCAGGGTGACGGGGGGTCCAGAGTCTATCCTGGGGGCTACAGGTGCAAGGCAGGAAACAACCCAGGGTGGGGTGCCAACTCATCACAGACACATGGAGATGTGAGGCAAAAAAAAGCTTTTCAGTGAGCCAAAAATATGAATAATAAGGTTAACAATAATGTAGCATTATGTCGCTTGTTTTGCTCAGTATTACATCCCCGCAGGGAACATTTCCTTCTGCCTCTATGACTTACATTTTTAACAGCTGCTGGTGTGGAAAAGCATTGTTAGGCAAAGTCATGCAGCTGTTCTGGACTCGTGTGTGTTCTGATTAACGGCTGTTATAGTTTACTTGAATTTGTTCTGACAGTTAAGCATTTTGTGCCGTCCAGTGTGTGATTTTGTAGCATTGATCCATAATGGATCATGCTTTGAACGTGGCATCGCAAATAGGGTTGGACAGACGCCCTCTACGCTGGAGCAAAACTGCGATGCTGCTGTATGATATGGGCTGTGAAACCCCCCAATATCCATCCATCCATCCATATTCCATACCATTAGTCTGGCAGAGGACACTGTGGATGGGATGCCAATCCATCACAGGGCAGAAATTGCGGAAAATTGAGAGACACCTGTTCAACCCAGTGCATATAATTGAACTGCAGCAGAAAAATGCTGAAGCTGAAGCAAACCTCCTCAAACACATGCATGGGTGGACATGCCAACACCACATAGAGCCAGTGGAGGGGAATATAACACACAACCCCTCGGCTGTGACACCTACTGAGCCTATCTGCTCCTCTAATTCTTCTAGTGAAATGTATTTATAGTATATTGATGTATTTCTAATGTATTGCTTGTTTGTTCCTTGGGAGGAAGCAGTTTATTGAACTAAAAGAATCTGGTGATATTTCAGTCCACAGGTCTAGATATTTTAGTGCTGTATACAGGAGTTTGTGGGTTAAAAAAGCCATAAAGACAATGCATGTTACAACTAATCAATTGGCCAACTTCTCAGATTTTCATTGTGTGACTCAGATTCATCCTCACTCATCCAGTAACAATCACAGCACTATTTTCCTTTGCTTACAAGAAGTTTACTCTAAAGTGATTTGCACGGTTTTCACTTTTTCTTCGCCCAAATGTCCAGCTGCATCATTTTAGCAAATCCAGTGCATGAGGTTTTCTCAAGGATTTGAACCACCAGTTTGGGTCACAAATAAACATCTGTTACCACTATGCTACTTGATGGGCAATGAATCCATTTCTTTTAGTTTAAACACAGACTAAAACTTATATTTTCAATCTTCAGGTCCAGGTTAATTTGAGTAGTACCCATTACAGTGTTTTCATTTGTTTACTTGGTGCTTTTGTCCAAATCAACAAACAAGGCAGGTACTGCATGACAAGCATATATCTGTTATGGAGCTAATTTTGCTAATGTGCTGCTAGGCTAAGCTTCCAGTGAGTGAACAATACCAAGTGCAACTGCTGTGAGAGGCACTCCTTACAACACCACATGAGAAATGCTGTGAAATTCTCATCAAATAGGTAAATTCAGATGCAACCAACAATCAACACAAATTTCTCCAAAGCACAGAAGAACATTTAATAGTGACAAACAAACCCCTTTAAGATTAAACTAGTTAATGGACGATAGTGAGCTAGCAAGGGTCAGTGGTATGAGATGAGATTAGTTCAGAGGACAGATGTTCAAGTGATCTCAGAAGAGATGAGTCTCAAGCCATTTCTCAGAAACCAGATGGAGCTGGGTGGTTCATTCCACTGTGGAAGAAAAGAGCTTATGTTCTTTATAGACTAATAACTCCACATCTGAATTTCATACCAGATTCTTATTTCTGCCATTGCTGACCTGGGAATATTGGTTTAACTCCTATTGGACCAATATTACACGCTTTTGACAGGTTTATGGAAATATAAGAATGTCAGGAGATTTTTATTGATTGTCAACTCCGGATTTGAAGTGTAATCATGTGACGTATTTTGTAATGCACTAGGAACACAAACATATATGTAACCCTTCTGCTGGAAGGGTTTTTGCTCCATTTAGTTATGTCACTCATGCTGACCAAACCCAACTAATGTTTCTGCATTTTTGCATATATTGTAGTATTGTCTCTTTTTTGTATGTTCTGTGTCTGACTGTCTTTGAACAGCCTTTGTTTATTTACAAACTGTAGCTTTTGCTTGTTGTTTTTGTCGCTTTGGCTGTTTCCACTATGCTCTCTCTCTCTTGCAACTCCAGGAACACTCTGAACTGATTTTGACGTCAATCCCAGTGAAAATTTAAATGTGACAACAATATATCTGAGTGATGCTTGTCAGGATCCATACAATCATATGTGTTTTATATCTACCCAAGGTTTCAGGCAAGAGACAAAAATAAGTCCATTCTTGGTCCATTCACTGGCTTTGAAATCACATTCTGTTACATTATAGCCTTGAATAAACAGCTTCTACAATCTACTCTCATCTCTAAATATATCCTGAAGTACAAAGCTTATGTAATTCTTCCCCCTTTGTTAAGGAAATTGTTTTATTTAACTGTCACATCACTCAGGTTTATATTTCAGTGATTTATGAATGGAATATTTCACTGGGGCAATTTCATGCAAGTCCTCTATGACCTAAACCTACCAATAACATTTAATTGCAAGTGGTGAAATATCAGTCAGTATTTTTCCATTGAATAGTTGCTTCGGTTGCCAAAACATACCCTAAAATTTATTTAATTAGTGCTTTGGCAGACCTTTTCAGAACAAGTATGCTAACATAATTATTTATGCTATTACTTGCAATATCACATTGGTAACACTTTACTTGACGGGGCACACATTATATAGTACCATACTGTTACTTTTGTACTAATTAACCACAAACTCTTAGTTACATACTGATGTCATGTTAATTCATCATTAATGAATCATGACACATCTTTTATCTCAAGCAGTTACTGTATTTGTTACTATATCTGTTAATTCTGTAAACCTTTGTGAACTACTGAAGGACCAAGCCATGAATAACACAAGTGAAATACTGATCTCATTTTTGTTCATTAATGAATTGTATCATCTTATCTCAAGTACTGACTATATTTGTTCATGATTTGTTCATAATTTGTACTTCACTAGTAACTGATTAGCATTTTGCACCGTCAAGTGTTACCATCACGTTTTATGGGACCTATTAGAAGGCCTCATTTCCACTGTCTTTTCATCCGATTAATGTAAAATACATACAAAATATCTTGAACCTTCAACCAGTACTGAAACGGTGAACCTATTCTGTTGTCTTGTGATTCTATTTTAGACCAGTGTCTGTTTGTTCTTTGATCTTCATGAAACACTTCTCTTTTGGGTCAGCGCACAGCGAGGAAGCCCTCTGAGAACTTCCTTCGGGCGGGGCACGGCCTCCTCGACGAAAAATTGGTAGGACACGGTAAACGTGCATATATTTGTAACTGTCACAATAATTAAAGCATTAACTGGTTTCAGCATTCAGTGCTGGATAATGTCACTTGGAACACTTCAAAGCCCGTGTGTGTGTGTGTGTGTGTGCTCTGCCTATGATGGAAGGCGATAAGCTCCAGGGCTATGGAGTCTCAGTGGTACATTTCCCACAAACCTCAGGGAACCGTTTAGAGGAGACCAGTGCAAAGCTGCATGGGCAAATATTCCACAGCAGAAGCACTGCGATCTTTGTCTTTTTACGAGGGTTGCATGAGGGTCTGGCAGCCTCTGAAATGTGTCCCTTTGCTCTGTCACGCCATTTTGTTAAAGAAATTTTGAATTAATGCATAAGAAATTATAGCATAATCAAGAGCTGATGAATTAGGAGAGCTGTAGACTGGGCCAAGATACTTGAGATGTGATTTTAGTTTGACATGCTGTGCTGCCGTATGTTTCCTCGTAATGCACCACTGTGTCTGAAGAGGTTTGGAATCAATCAGCTGTTAGGCTGCGGTTCCTTTGCAAAAATTTGAAAAATAATGGAAATCCAACATATAGGATGCCCACCACCTTTCTAACCATATTTGTAAATGAAGTAGAATACAGGTCAGCTGATAGTGCTCTGGTTAGAACTTCAGACAAGAGACAAAATTCAAACAGTGAATCAATGCTAATGGACATGGAATGAAGGTCTGTTTCGGGAGAGGGGTGCAGGAAATTTAACAAAAATAAAACTATCAAAATAAGTGAATATAAAAAAATATATATATTTCTGTCAGAGAGGTCAAAAATTCTCACAGAAACCCAGAGCAAGAGGCAGAGCAAACAAACCAACCCCACACCTCACAGTCTGCTCCATCACTCCTGGTCTCAAAAACCTCGAAGCCAGCAGTCTCACTGGTTGAATCCATTTAAGGCCCAAAAGAGGTGATCAGTCCAGTTAGTGCCAGGCGGACTTTATTACCTGGGGCACGTTCAGTCTGAAATGTTTTGTTACGCGCAAAATGTTGTGCAACAGAATTTGAGGCAGGTTTTCTCTTGTTTGGTGGGTGTTCTAAAGGTGTTATCCAGTCAGCAGTAACATGTGCCCACAATGGATCCTAGCCATAGCTGCAATGTTTGCGTAACACAACAGCGTTCATCGCACTTTTGTTTACGTTAAATAAATGTTGAGCAAAGTTTCTTTGGGGCCGAACTTAACCCTATTGTGGCTATTGGTTGCAGGCTCGTGGTCAGTCACCATGGTTACATGAGGGCTCACCAAAATCCAGTAGTAAATCCTCACTGGCTCACGTGTAAAAATAAGTGGGAGGGAAGTTGGACATCAGGAGAAGGCCTATCATGGAAACGTCACTAAGCAGATCTGGGCTCAGATCTGCACTCGCTCTCTCGGAGCTGTGTCATGTGACCAGTAGCATATGAGCCTCCACTTTTAATTAGAAATTAAAGAAACACTTTCACACTAAATAGTCCATCTTTCCAGTCTCCATAATTGCTTATCTTGGGACAGGGTGACAGGGAGACTAGGGATTATCCCAGGAGACAAACGGTTCAAGGCAGGGGACACCTTGGACTTCAGGGAAAAAACAAGTGAACACACACACAGATCTGGAAGGGGTCACACCCCAACCCTGGAGGTGTGAGGTTACAGCGCCACCTAGTGAGTCACAATGTCACCTACCATTTAGTTACAATTTTGTCACACTATTCTGTCAATTTAAACACAAATTTCCAGTGTGTCATAAATGATAGCAAGATTGAAATTTCATTGCAAATTCTAAGCAAATAAACCAGGTAGTATGACAAACTCTCACCCTCTACGATAATGCAAACACTGAGATAAATACAAGTGGCCCAGAATGTTACATTGGGCATGTCGTATTAGGACATTATGTGATATTTCCAAGAACAATCCCTTCATAGTAATGAAAGCACGGAACGGTGCTGACAGAGTGATATATTATTAATCTGTAAGCAAATGGGCCACCTAATTATCCTATGCCTGGCTGTTCAAAGGCAAAAGCAGATTTCATAAGTGATGAAGTCTGTTTCTCTGCGCTCACATCTCATTTGAAAGGTCTCACCTTTGATGTGTTTGGAATCTAGCGGTACCTGTCCCTCTGCTTCATAAAAATAAAATTATAGCAATAATAATAAATACACTTGCCCATGACTCACTAACAGATAAATGACACAGGATTTTGCTTTTGATTTTTCTTTTCCTTAATAGTCTTAAAGCCAGATTAAATTATTAATGGATCAGGCAGCAGTTGTACTAGTTCTAGTTAATGTACTATTAATTTTATGGCAAATTTGTATTGAAATGTCCATTTTATAGTGAATGTTGTAGTTAAATGACACCGAGACTAGGAAATATCTGTCCTACAAAAAAATTGAGAAGTTGAACATAAACATTATGAAATAGGAAGATCCTCTAAAAGCTCTTTCTGGCGACTCACAGCTCACAAACGTGCATTCTTCTAGAGCAGCGCAAACTCAAAAAGTCTGAGTGGTTTTTATCAGTCAAGGTAGCTCTACTCCACACCTCCAAACTCATTTTCTTAATAAGACTCCAGGTACGCTCACACCTGACTGCAATTAGCTTTCCTGAGGTCATTAACGCGAGGCTTCACTTACTTTTTACACTAGGACTATGACTTTTTTATGGTGGTTCTCAATAAAGACACGAAAGATCAGAATTTTTTTTGTTCTGTTATACCCACATTGTATTTGTCAATACATTTGATTATATGAAGATCAGGTCACATTTTATGACAAATTAATGCAGAAAAAGGTTCACATACTTTTTCTTGCCACTGTATATTTTACTTCATAACCGAAGCTGGTAGATTATCGATTTTACTTTGTCTTTAGTTATCTAGTGACAAGCTTACCCTTTATTCCATGCAGTCTACCTCCAGTGCATCTCTTGTCCAGGTATATGCTAAGTGCTTTTTTCCAGTGCTGTTATTTATTGTTGCACTGGTTCACTGTCTAGCACACTCACCTCATGCCTCCCAGGTCGCAGGACTCAATTCCTTCTTTACTCAGTGTGTGTAGAGTTTGCATGTTCTCCTTCCAGGTTCTCCTGCATGCTCCCGACCTGTGTGTAGGTGAACTGGAGATTCTACTGAATTGCCCATGATGTATGACTGTGCGTGCGTGTGCCCTGCAGCGGCATCCCGTCCAAGGTGTCGCCCGTGTGCCCTGCAGCGGCGTCCCGTCCAAGGTGTCGCCCGTGTGCCCTGCAGCGGCGTCCCGTCCAAGGTGCCGTCCGTGTGCCCTGCAGCGGCATCCCATCCAAGGTGTCGCCCGTGTGCCCTGCAGCGGCATCCCGTGCTGTATAACAATGATTGTTCTCCTTAACAAAACCGTTCAAGCTCCGTGCGAGTTGAGTGATATCAGGCTCTGACTGGAACGCGCCTGAAAGTTCATTTTGTTTTTGAGCCCTAGCTGCGTCACTCTATGCTTCTGTGTAGAAAATCATTACCAAACCCCATTGTGATGCCTCTGCACCGTAACACGGTGAAATGCCGATACGTTAGAGGGGAATGAATGATGTATGTAGCTGCTCCCTCTTCCCCATTAACATTCCGCACATGATTTTCATTCAGCCTTCTCAGAAAATTTCCAGAAACTCAGAACATATTAAACTCAGAAGAACGATGCGTATTGTTTTCAAATAACCTAAAAAACTAAACAAAAAACACATAAATCTAGACTATCCAACAATGCTTTTTCCATTTGATTTACCGCAAACAGGTACAGCCTCTCCCCAGGTACAATGGGGTTGCATTCTGATAAACCTCTCTTAAGGTGAAAATGCATTTTAATACAGTGCACCAAACTATGTGGAATCCACTTGTAGAGTCTCGCAAAACAGTGGTTTATTGAACAGCAAAAATAATATAATGTAATACAGTGTAGACATACACCAGCTATTGAAAGGCTGTTCAAATACAAATTAAGGACAGTTCTCATGTATCCCATGTAACTTAATAATATAATAACATGTACAGTAACATGTGAACATATATGTAATAATGTACTGAAAGTGACCGTAATGTCGAAATATCATAACTCGGACCATCGTAACCTAGGGGGGGTGTCTATATATATGCTCATACTGTATGATGCCCCTTTCTGATTTATAATAAGGCTCTAAAATTCAGTTCTTCAGAATAGTCAAATTCAAGACGATTCAGTGCAACTACTATATATAACATGTAACTTGCCTGTTTTCGCTTAGAGTGTAAAAACATTAACAATGAAGCAGGTGTATTTATATGCATTATTGTGGTATATGACAGCCACATTAGCCATGATGCACAGAGTATATATACCTTACAAACAGACCATGAGTAAAATTTATGCAGCACATAACGACTGGCATCCTCCCCCTAAAGTCCTTGAAATACTCTGTGTACCTAATCTGAGCAAAATCCTTCTCCTTGCCTATATTCTCTGTCATATGGCCACACAGGCAGCTTCATATCAACCTCTAATTAAAAGCAAACAAACACCCATTATTTTTTGACGTGTCCAGGAACGCTTGTCTTCATCCGCTGTTCAATTTGATTCTCTCCCTTCTTCCCTTCAGAGACAGATAGAGGTAGCTATCCTCACCTCTGCCTCACAAAGACTTCCTGCAGGGGTGATGTAGAAAACGAATGGTGAAGAAGAGGATCGATTCGGCGTCACTGGGCCCTGTTGTGCACACGGACGCCGCTGATGGCCTGACAGGCTCACCGACCGTCCTTAGGCCAAGGGGGCGACTGTGACAAAGAGAATGAGAAATGAGATTTGTTGAAAAACATTTTTAAGGAGCATGAACCCTGCAGTAGCAGCGCAGCAGTACAGCAAAAATAAAAAATGTTGTTACTGGGGCCATTCTACTCACAGAGGGTTTTGCACTTGTCTGGCACTGGGGACGTCTCACAAAACATTGCGCCCTTAACTTCAGTCAAGGTTCACTGACCTGTAAAGAAGAGAGTTTTGGCGGTGAAGTTTGCAGCATCCTCGGAAAAGGCCGGCGCATTGAGAATCTGGGTCTCGTCAATCACCGTGGGTCCCAACAGCGGGGAATTCGTACCGCGACTTTGTCACTAAAGGCCCGACGTTGATGTTTTAGCTTGTGGGACAGTCATGCTGCTATGGGGGAAAGTCGAGCATGCGAATAAATCATCAAAGACGCGTCAGTCGCTCCCCGAGCCGGTCGCTCCATGCGCTGTTCCTGCTGGCGGGGCGGCCCACACACAGCCTTTGTACCTGGAGCGCCATCTGACTTTCTTGGAGGTGATGAAAAGCAAAATCACTGCCATCTTTTACCCCTAGAATTTCTGTAATGATTGCGTTTACTGTCCCAAGAGAAGAAGGAGAGGAGGCAGGCAGAGAGAGGAAGGAGCGGATATATCTGAAGATGTTGGATGAATACAGGGAAATTAGATGGAGGGCTGTCACTTATGCAGTGGTGGTGGTTTACCAAGGCTTTGTGGGAACACTGACTCAGAGTTTATTGAAGGATGTTGGAGAGGCGGGCATGATGCTGAAGAAATACACTGGAGGAGGCTGAGAAGGGCACCTTCTGGCTATGGTGTAGAAGGATGGAGAAGTTGAGGAATGCATGATTTATCCAAGCTAGCAGGGAGGTAGCAGAACAATGGGGGTGCGGATTGATGTCTGTCGGTGTGAGGAGATGTTCCACCAGGTTGGCATGTATAGTTATGTTATGCTTGAGGAAGTAGGACCTTCTAGTTTCATGAGGAGTAGGCCTGGGAGTTTGCTGGAAGGTCCAAAGAGGAACCTCCTGCTGTGGGGAGGAAGGAAGAGCGACAGCAGGAAGAAAGGATCCTGTGTCCACCTGCAGGGGGCGGCAGAGACACGACCCTGACTACTGGCCCACCGCTGTGTGACGTTCCGGGGTTAAAGGGATGACTCTCAGCTGGACTGGCAGAGGCACTGGTGGAGGTGTCACAGGCAGCAATGCCCAGAAGCTGAGAACCAATCACTCTCTGGACAAAACCTTCAACAACGTTCATCCAGTTAGACACAACTTACAGACCTCATCCACTTTTTTTTCCAAGACTACATGCCAGATTGGTGCGTTATAGGTGTTGAATTTCAGTGTCAAGGTAAGAATGGAGACAGCTGAGGATTCTTCCTCCGGTTCCCAGCAAGGGAGAACTTTTCCTGTGATGTAGACAAAGTTCTCTGGCCAGAACTTACCCTGAATCATGATGATGAGGCAGAATGAATATTCTTCCTTGACTTGGCAGTAGTACTTTTTACTTTTACTTTATCCTTTGGCCTTTACAGTAATGTTTTTAGACGGCCTTTACAGTACAGAGTACTTTTTAGAGTACAGAATACTGCAAACACTACATATTGCTTTACGCATAGTGGTATGCAAACATTTTTGCTAAACAATAAAATTTTCTTTTATTTTCCTTGTGCTCTTGGTTCCTAATACTGCAGTGAAACATGCAAAAAGCACATTCACAGTAAACATTTCTCTCTACATGCCAGGAACAGTTTGAACTGGCAGTGTTTTCAATTTTCTGCTGTAATGTGTGATGAATGATCAGCGGTGTTTCTGTGTTGACTGGTTTTGTGTGTGATCTGAAAGCAGTGTTTTATTTGGAACACAAATTAAGTTTGGGGCCCATTGTTTCATCGTGCTGGACCAGGTTTTGTGAACGTAGCGTGGTTTCGTGTTTAGACTTTTGGGAAAAGTGTGAAAAACCTGAGGAAACATGCCTTACCAGTGAAATACTGTAATGAAGATAATGGCATATTATAACAGATAAGGATAGCCATATTGCGCTACCTGTCAGTTTGTATTTTCTTTGTTCGCTTGCATGTTCCACGAGATGCTGCAGTTCCTGGTACTTCCACTATGTGATGACATTCCTGTAAAAGAAAATTGATCTGAAAGGATACCAAGCTTGTTGAAATACCCATGTACACTGATTGCTTCACTGTGTCATGATGAGCCGGACCGCTCACGGTGACCGTGCCCCAGACCCCCCCGCCAGTGTGTCCCCCCCACATCCAAAATGCTTCTGATGCCCCTGGGTTTCGTCTTGTTATGCCAGACTGCCGAGCATTCTCTGCCCCCATCTTCCCTGGTTGCCAGACTTCTGAGCGGTCCTCTGCCCCCATCTTCCCTGGTTGCCAGACTTCCGAGCGTTCCTCTGCCCCCATATTCCCTGTTTGCCAGACTGCCAAGCATTCTCTGCCCCCATCTTCCCTGGTTGCCAGACTGCCAAGCGTTCTCTGCCCCCATCTTCCCTGGTTGCCAGACTGCCAAGCGTTCTCTGCCCCCAACTTTCCTGGTTGCCAGACTGTCGAGTGGTTCACTGCCCCCGTCTACCCTGGTTGCCAGACTGCTGAGTCTCCTCTCGTGTGCTTTCTAGTCCCTGTTCTCCCAGACCCTGCCACTCAAGTGACTGCTGATCCTGACCCCCGTCTAGATGTGTCTCAGTTTCCCACTTTCCCTGGCTCATCACGAATGTCTGCCGTTTCCTTCACTCCCCTGGATAGGTCACCCTGCTTTTCTGCTTTCAATCTCAACTTTGATCCCCATCCTGTGATTTGGCTGCTTGGTTGCACTGCATTTAGGTCCCTTTTCTCATTCGGTCACATGACACACCAAGCCTGCAGTTGTGTTGCAGAACAGCAGACCACGCTGCTTATGTAATCCTTGAAAAATCCATAACTTTTTGCACATTTATATATTTTTTCAGTTGTACTTTGCATTGTTACTACCTACTGATGTACATACACCTACCAGACACCTGTACACAGGACATTAAAAAAAGAATCAAGTGAGTGTCAATTCTCTGGCCAGAAATGTCTTGGTGTAATGGAGAGGAAGCCTATGTTACTCAAATAAGCCCTCTGTACAACAGCGGTGAGCTGAAATGCATCTCTAAATGCACAAGACGCCGAACCTTGAGGTGGGCGAGTCACAACGACAGAAAACCACACCGTCAGCTGTGAACAGAAATCCGAGGGTACAGTGTCACAGAAACTGGACAGCTGAAGATCGGAGAAACAATGGCTTGTCTGAAGAGTCTTGATTTCTGCAGCGACATGCAGATGGTCCGTCCGGTCCGAACAGCACGAATCCAGCCTGCCTTGTGTCGACAGTTCAAGCTGACAGTGGTGTAATCAGGTGGGGAATGTTTTCTTGGCAGTCACTGAGCCCCTTAATACCAATCAAGCATCATTGAAATGCCACGGCTTTTTGCAGTATTGTTGCTGACCATGTACATCACTTTATGGCCACTATCTAGCTTTATGCCTAGTTTCAGCAGGATAATGTACCATGTCACAAAGTACAAGCCACCTCAAACTGATTCCATGAACATGACAATGAGTTCAGTGTAACGGACTCCTCAGTCACCAGAAATGAATCCAATATCGTACCTTTGGGGTGTGGTGGAAAGCGTGATTCGCAGCATGAATGTACCACAGACAAATCTGCAGATGTTATATGACGCAATCATGCCAGTATGGACCGGAGGCAGTGTTTCTCAGTCGGGTCCGTAGGGACCCCAGACAGGCAGGGAGCTGTGAGGAGCAAAAACGTGGCTGGGAAACACTGCAGTGAGGAACGTCTCCAGCACCTCACCGTGGCAACGCCATGAAGAACTGATTGGCAAAAACATCTCCGGATTGGAAGGTCAGACTGACTTCTAATTTATTCTGCTGACATCCACTGCCTCCTAGATTATACCCTAGAAATGACAAGAGTGTAGCTGCAACACAGTCCATTTTAGGGGGGTGTTTTTGGCAATGTGTGTGACAAAATTCGCCCCCCCCCCCCCCCCCCCCCCCCCCCCCCCGCACCATCTCTGGATTTCAAGGTCAGACTGAATTCAAAAGTATTCTGCTGTTACCTGTTGACCTATTCATAAACTAAAATACAAAGTAGTTTGGCTGCAAAAAAGATTTACTCACTTAACATTTGCATTAACATTACAATCAATATTCTTTGCTAACAAATACATTTACAGTATGTTCACCATTTGAGTACCTTCATTCGCAAAAAAAATACCACCTTTGACATTTCTCTAGCAAAGAAAATTCGAGGCATTCTTTCTACAAGGGACATTAAATACTGCTCTGTTTCATGGGATGAAGCAGTTAACTAGTGCATTTAAAGTTAAAGGACAGCCTAGAATTTGATTATGCCATCACCACACAACTAGTTAATAGGATGTCAGACATGCACTGTTAGATACTCTTTCCATGTTATAAAGGAAACTTGTTTCATTTCACTTATATTTTCATTTATAGTTCTTCACTCAACTTTCTGATGCTTACCAAGAATAAAAAAATCTGCAGTTTATGAAATAAATGGAACAGTGGTAAAAGCCTGTGGTGTGTCTGTACTTTTGACTGATGGTGTAGAATGGAATTTACCCATAAATGTGTGTATATACCTATAACAACGTGCATGATGCCTCACCACAAACATGGACCATATTTGGTCTTGCATGCAAAACCGTAAAGGTAGAAGAAGTAGGTCTGTTTGTACCATGAAGCGTTATACATAACACCGTACGAGTAACTAATAGCTCCTAAATGATTAAATAAATCATCAGTCAGTGTGAAGGCAATAACTTCAGGGGCTGGTGTGTGTGATGGAAACACGAGGCCAAGAAATGATCAGGATGACCGATGGTTTTCATTAGGGCTGAGCTTGCTGCAGGCAGCGTGGACGTATCTAATCAGTTTGCTATGTGCCGTCAAAGGCTGATGCAAACAGTTTTGCTTCATTTAGCCACCAGTTAAAAAACTATTTCCAAGGCGGGGAGCACGCTGCCATCGATCTTCGAAGTGAATTACACAGTCAGAAGCCTCGTGCTCGTGTTTCCATAGCCCGACGGCTTACACGCGACTGATCATTTCATTCGCGGTCGTGCGGCTGTGTTGCCTCTCCTCCGTCAGGTCATAGCTACTTGTACAATATGACAGTAATACTATTAGGGAAAGCCCCTTGATCCCTATCAAGCATAGAGCTGAGAAACGCAGCTGGGGGCCAGAGGTGAGATGCTGTAAACAGCTGACACAGGCCTGAAATTTGCTTTGAGTAAGACCCAGCAGTCGCACAATAGTAGCATCTAGCTGTGCATAAGGATGGCTGCGCATTAGGTTTGGGGACATAAAACTCTCATAGCCTGGATTAAAGGGTTCAGTTCAAGTTTTTACTATAGCATAATATGTCGTAGGTATAATATAGATTGATGATTTTGAAGGGATTTCGTTATATTTCCGAACTAGATACATAGATGCATGTTTATAATTAATATATCATGTATAATATGCTGTTTAACTTTGATTCTATTTTGCATAAATTCTATTGTATTATTGTATGTCATTGTTTATATGAGTGTATGGATGTGAATGCAATATATCCGTCACTGTAAGTGGGGTGCCTTTTATGTGTCAGAAGATAAAACATTAGTCAGGTAAAAGCATGGGTGTTTTTCAACTGGATACCTCATAGACTGAATTTTCTAGTATCTAGTATCCCAAGAATATGCCATTTTATCTACTAATCTCTGCGCTTTCATACCTTTCAAAAACTAATAGCCCTTACCAAGACACTTACTGTCCCTGGATATGACTTTCCAAATCAAGATACTGAATTTTATCAAAAAACCAAATAAGATACACCCTCACTTGGGCAGAATATATACCTAACGTAGAACGTAGACATTTCTCAGAATTAATGATGGCACCTATGCATAAGTGCATCCTGCCTACCGCATGTCTTAATGCACATATCTCAGGCACACATAACCCGCTATTTTGTCTACCTGCAGGATACCAACGAACCACTTATGCGAAGGTGCGAACTGCCAGCACAGAACACCTGGCCAATTAATTGCTATTATAGCCCAAACTCCGCCCACGCACTTAGGACTCCTCAGAGAATACTCGCACTTAAGGTTTCGCAATACAGTCCCAGTCCCTCAATTTTTAACACTAATAGAGTCCCATATTTAATGCTATGGTAAAGTGGGGAAGAATACCAAGGTGTTTACTGCTAGCCCTGAAAACTGAACAAAGAGTCGAAACAACCCACCTATTTACAAAAGAGGAGAAATATAAAAATAAATAAAACGTGTCACTCACTGAATAGTCTCTGGTACTTTCTGCTTTGTTGTCACCACGGCAACTCCCTGTCAGCTGAGACTTCCCTCACAGTCGCAATGAAAAGGATAATGTCACTAAGCACCTATTTTGTGCCTGTCTTCACCTTCCCAGTCTCTCGGTCTCGCAGTTTGGAACATTACCGGATTGGTCTGGCTTGCGGGCCCAATGCGATAAGCTCTCAATGGGGCCCAGAATCTCAGGTGGTACCTCAGTTTGTGAAAATCCCCAGCGCTGTGTCACATGCCGGGTGACAAAAGCAGCCGGAGGGGGAGCCACCAGATGAGCTGGGAGAGAGAATCTGCCCCTAAGGAGCATGCTCAGTGACAAGTGGGAAGCGACGGCCGTGAAGATAATGCTGAAGGGACAGCAGGAGCCGCTTAACTGCTGAGTTTTTTTTCCCATTGGGCAGTAACTTGCCACCCAGGGAAATAATGGGGTGTCCCTGTCCCATGTTCCTGAGAAAGGACTGTGCCAAACCACTCAACAGAGGCATCGGTCTGTATCACATATCACCACTTAAAGTTCGGCGGCACAGGCCTGGGTCGTGACAAAATAGCTGACAGTAGAGGATTGGAAGATTTTTGAGAAGCTGTCGTCTGTCTGAAGCTCACAGCATGTCCCCTTATGCTATCTAGCTTAAACCATCCTTGTTCTATGGTGCAACTTGATGGTCTTTACTGTGAACATGGTCATTACAGCTGTGTAAGCTTAGTGTGGACAGGACTGCTTAGCAATTAACCTTCTGAAAGTAGTGGGTGCCACGTGTAACCCGAAGGGCAGAATATGGCATTGAAAGAGTTTGTCGCGGGAGGCAAAGCCAGGTGTCTCCTTGATATCTGTTGTAGTTTTTGATGAGATCAAGCATGATTAGAATCTTATGAGCTTGACAAAACTGTTTAATCAATTCATCTGCTCTGGACATTGGGGATTGAAACTGTTATGTAATTTAGTTCATGGAAATTGTTACTGGAACGGCATAACCCATCTGGCTTCGGCATTAAGCTTTTGAGTATGGCCTTTGGAAACTGAGATATCCTCAGTTTCATTTAAGGACTATGGAATACTTCAAGCCTGTCAAGAAACTGCCTTCTTATGTGATTTTTGACAGATGGTTCTTTGTGATGCCGGAATGGAATGGAACCCAATCTCAACAGCTTAGTTTTTCATATTCTACGGTATGCACCACCCCATGTGCAAGGAAATCCCACTATTATCCAAGAGCAATACCTTGATTTGCAGACGGCCAATAACTGCAGAAATGTTAGCAGTGTGTCAACGTTTAAAATAAAGATGTGGAAGGAAGTGAAGCACCCTTCAGAAAGCCCAGCTCCTAATTAGTGCTGACGGTCTCCACAGATGGGCGTCTCTGACTTCCTCCTCAAACCCTTTTCACAAATAACGTTTCAGGATCGATCTGTACTGACATGTGGGTCACCCAGGAGAGACTCTGCAGAAGGAATCTGCTGAGAACCATCTAGAAGGATACCTTCTTAACAGCTTAATAGTGAGACATTTGCTTGGATCATTTTGAAGTCTCTTTTAAGTTCTTAAAACCTTCAAATAGTATTATTGAGAGGTTTTGTCCTGCTGTCAAATACATTTAGCGCTTTATGCTACCGTATTACTAATTATGTTTTGTCATATGAGGAAGTGTTAAGAAGACAAATATAATGCACAGCCCTAATGCTGAAATCATGATGAAGCATTTCTCTAGTGGGGTTAGGGTAGAGTGTACAGGTAGTCCCCAGGTTAAGAATGTCAGACTTACGGACCACGAACAGACGACCATAAAGCCACCTATATCCATATTAAATATTGTTCAATACAATGGTGATAACCATTGCGTGGCTGCATGTTGGCTGACTGAGTGCTGACGTTTGAGGACCCCCCCCCCATGGCTGCGTTCCCGCTTGCCTCTCCCTCCTACTTATGCTGCCATAGCCATAACTGCCGGAGCTTGCATATTACACTCACTTAACTGTTTGCACTGCCTCTAGTCTCCCCTACTTTGGCTAACTGCACTTTTTCATTTTCCCTACTCCTCCCGGGGTGTGCTGCCTGGAGACCCTAAAAATCAGATATTGTGCCTGTCCTGCTGCCTGCGACTCTTCGATTACCTGTGACTCCCTCCTTCCTGTGACGCCCTTCTGGCCAGCTCGCCCTCCTGCCTGTGGCATTCTTCCGGCTTTCCTGCACATATCCCTGTGATGACTCTCCTGCCTGCCCTCCTGCTGTACCGCTGTTCATCCTGCCATCAGAAGCATCACCAGCACCTGCCTGCCATCACCTGCATTGTCCCCTGCATTGAGACTCAAATCTTGAAATTTGGACAGTGTAAATTAGGGTTTTGCCATCTGGTTCATTTGATTTCTTTGAGTCTGGTTTCTCCCAAGGTTTCTTCCTACTAGGGAGTTTTTCCTTGCCTCTGTTACCTCACTGGGGGCTTTGGGTGGGGATGCTGTAAAGCGCTTTGAGATAATAATGCTGTGAAAATGTGCTATACAAATAAAACAGAATTGAATTTAATTGATTTGATTTAATGTGTGGGTTGAACACTCTAGCAAATTCTGATGGACCTTGCACTCAACATATAATTCTTACTATAGCCTACATAGGCTTTTACCACAAACAGACAAGTCTTGCACAGACACATCTGTCCCTGTACGGACAGTTTGACAAACCCCATTTGTGTTGAATATCTGTTGAATTGAATTCCTTTATTGTCATTGTACACAGTACAATGAGATTCAATGCTCAACTGCTCCATACAGTACAGTGCACTTGCGTTTTCTCAGGAGGTAATAAATAAATAAGTAAATATTAAACGAAAAAGCAGAGCTTACACCTACCAATGCTGATGCAGGCTGAAGCATGTGATTGGGCACAGTCAGCTAAGCTTTCTGGACCATGTTCCGTGAGCGTAATACCCTGGGTGCCAGCCCCCCTTCCCCACAATGGGCACACTGCCACTGTGGCGCTAATGGAGGAGATGGGCAGACTGCCCGCTGCAGGGTCACAGGCCTCGGGGGCCTTGGATTGATCTCAGTGCTCTGCGGGTTTCCACAGTATAGTAAAACCCTATCTTCTTCAATCAATGTCTTGTTAAATGGTCATCCTGCCTCATGGCCCATTTTATAGGCACACATGCAGTTTCTCCACTACTCTCTCTCACACCCTCACTTTTATTCATTCATTCATTCATTCATTCAACATTTCTGCCTTTCCCTCTCTCTGTTGCCTTCACTCTGTCTCCATCACTCTCCCTCTCACTCTGTCTCCATCACTCTCCCTCACACTCTGTCTCTCTCTTTCTCCCCCTAACCCCATTTCCCACTTTCTCTCAATGTCTCACACGCTATCCATGCCCCTCTCCCCATCTTTCCCTCTCATACTCACTCTCTCCCTTTCTTTCATCGCAGTGTTTTTAATATGTGGAACCTGTTTACTGCACAATGGTACCACTTATCAAGGAACCACTTATCGCACATATAGACACAATTATTAGGACCTCGTCCTCGTGGTTCTGTAAGAACTAGAGCTCTGTGCCCTTCTGGCATTGTGACTCTCTACAAGTTGACGGAGTTAATCGGTCCTGAGCTTACACAATCTGACAATCTAGCATCAAGTCCAAATCTACGATCCTTGTCCATAGTGGCTCAATTTCTGTTGGTCAGCGCTCACAGCAGAAGAACGGGTTAAGCTGAAATGCTATGGTGAAGAGGTGCTTGAGCCCAAAGAGGAAGACCCTTTTCCACTGATTACACTATCGCTAGACAGGGATGAGTTTTCGGATTTCTTTTGAGAATTTAAGGGACATGAAATTAAGTACAAAACTAGCCTTGAGGTAACATTAGAAGATGTGCTACCAGCAGTAGTAGAACGAGTAGGATGTGAAAGTATTGTATAGGCATCATGGATGAAATAAGTTGTAGTGGTATTCTTAACAGACATGGCCATGATCAGTCAGTTAACTGAACGCAGAATTACAGTAAGTGGTGCACACTATCCAGTCATTCCGCTGTTTTGTGAACAACAAGAGTTACAGTTTCCAATATATGTGGCGCCACTTACTCCAGAAATATCACGAATCAGCCTAGGGGAGCCTCACCGACATGATGGACTCCAGCTAGTCAGGGGGACCCAGGTCAGCTCACGCCAAAGGCATCCCAACGACTCCTATCACTAACCAACTAATTAACAAAATTAGAGGATGTAAAATTAATTTGGATGTTTCCAACGATCTGTGGTGCAAGAGTAGAGTCAAGGACCAACCTCCAGCTGTAGACAGAACAGGCGGGTGCTAAGGGCCCCTGAATTACCTGTGTAGTGGAAGGAGTGTAATTATCATCAGTTTTCTTGGAAGGGGGGAGCTCCCAAGCAAAGCTAAGGCACCTGGAAAAGTAGAGGCAGCCCTGTCCGCAGGGAGAGGTGAGGGAAGGGAGCGAGTAGAAATCCTACATAGAAGTAGTCACACATGAAGAGGATATACAGTATACGATGATATTTCAGGACTTTACTGGGAAAGATCAGCAGTTATACTTTCTACGGGAAATAAATGAACTTTTAGATGACAGTGCAAATTTCAGATTTCTTCCCAGATGTAAAAAGGTTTTTGGCATCAGTAGGAAAAATATCGAAAACAGCTAGTATACGATGAAATGAGTAAGCAAAAGAGATATCGCTGAAGGAAAGTCGCGACCAAATTATGGAGGGAAAAAGCGCAAAGCACGCTAATGACAAGGATTAATCTCTGAAGGTGCTTTGTTCCCTTCTGTACTGCTCTGTCTGTGTGTTTTACTTTGTTGCTTCAATGGAGAAGCTGAGAATCTAAACATCAATGGAGGTAGAGAAAATAAGACAATAAAAGGGCCACACTTGCTAGGTCTATCCATCCATCCATTACCTTCCGCTTGTCCGGGGTTCGGGTCGCGGGGGTAGCAGCTTCAGGAGGGATACCCAGACC
>JAODLC010000116.1:1042500-1059857 GCA_026781145.1 Hippopotamyrus pictus | reverse complement strand
TATCTATCTATCTATCTATCTATCTATCTATCTATCTATTTGCCTGTCTGCCATCCATCCATCCATCCATCCATAACTCCTGTAGTGTGTACCTTGGCATGTTTTTCTTTACTATGAAAAATAAAAAGCTCCTTCCCTTTTATTCATGTTGATGAGAAATGCTATTAATTGAACTTGCATAGTCAAGGCCATACAAAAAGATTTTTTCAGTGTCCTTCATTACACCGTACATGGATATATGCTTTACTCTGTGTATGAATAGAAATTAAAAAGTGATGCAGGCCTTTTTTACGCTCTGGCCACTTTGTTAGGTAGGCCTAGCTAGCACCGGGTGAGGCCCAGCTCATAATTGCTTCAAGGGTAAATGAGATGTATGTTCAGAAAAGCCTTTCTACACACCACTGTTATTTTTAGCGATTCTTTTTTCACTTGTGACTTCCTGTTAGATTTAACGAGTCTGGCCATTCTCTTCTGACCTCTCTCATTAGCAAGGTGTTTCTGGCCACACTCTAGACACTAGTGTGTGAAATTCCCTGGAGGGGGGGCTGTTTCTGAGATGCTGGAAGCACCAACAGCGGCACCACATTCAGAATCGCTTAGAACAGGAACCTTAGCCACTCAGATGCTTAGCCTATCAGGAAGTGAACCTCCTGACCCTGTGTGTGCTGTATGCATTCATTTGCGACCACCTGATTGGCCGTTTGGAGGACTAGGCTGTACCGAATAAACTGGCCACTGAGTATATATGTATATATGTAAATATAACAATTCTGTAATCACCGTTTTGAGTGCACTACTACATTTCATCATCAAGGAGATCCCCATATCACAGGTACATGCTGTGTGTCAGCATACGTTTGCATTTCAAGGTGTCAGACACAATTGTAAGTGCAAAACAGCTAAACCATCCTACCACATTTAAAATGCTGGCGAAACAGTGAGGAACACAGTCTTCGTTTATTGGCTAAAATATTACAGACGTTGCCTTACAAGCACATTTGTTACACATATGAAGTTATGTTTAAAAATATCAGCAATTAATTGCATGTTTATTCAAGCACAAAAAAGATGGTGGCCGCTGAATATAATGGCTGTTTGGTGTTATAACCAAACAAAGAGGAGCCAGGTGCAAGTGTGATGTTTTTGGCAATAAGATTAATTGAATAATAAAGGCAAGCGGATCTATATTAACCCAAAGCCCACATGTGTGTTTTTTACGCGGCGTCCTTTGTTTTTCCTCAGTAGGAGCCTCTCAAATGTTAAATGGCAGAATTGGGACCACTTCCAGATTTACTGCAGCCTGGTTAGAAAGAAATAAAGCCGCCCGTCCTCAAGGGATCCGTCTAATGTCTTTGTTAATTGTGAGTTATGGGTAAACGCCGCGGATTCACAGAGGTCACCACTGTCAGCAATAATACTTTTCAGGAGGAATTTATGTGCCAGGTTTTGCTCCGCCACGAATGGGACGGACCGCCGGGATTAGCGACGGTTCACCGTAGCTGTAGCCGTTGGCGCAGTAGCTGGCCGGCTATTGGCCGACTCTCTCTTGCCGTCTCACTCTTCAGTTCCGTCTCATCCAGGTGGCCGTTAAAAAGGCGATTATTCGAATTTTCCGCAGGACATGTTGCTGAGCTTCTTCCTGTTGTAGAAGATCGATCCCTCGACGGGAATATATCCCGTTTGTCAGGTAGATTAACGGGACCTGAAATGAACCAAGTAAAGTGAAAGGAACTAAGGGGGGTGGGGATGGAGTCCGGCTCGCCGTCTCTCTGCTCCTGTGTTTTGGTTCACCCCCCCCCATCTGTCTGTTCGGACCATAAATCACCGACTTGCCACTTGGGGCGCCGCGAGCGCACGTCAGGGAATCCACAGGTACAGAGGAAGAGAAAGCAGTGA
This sequence comes from Hippopotamyrus pictus, assembly GCA_026781145.1. NCBI lineage: Eukaryota > Metazoa > Chordata > Actinopteri > Osteoglossiformes > Mormyridae > Hippopotamyrus > Hippopotamyrus pictus. The sequence continues at coordinate 1,057,961 of JAODLC010000116.1, read as the reverse complement.
AGACGGGTGTGCCCTCTGTGGGGCCGGGACGACCCGCGCCACCATTTTGGGGCCAAGACGACTGATGGACAGAGCAGTCCTTCGCCATGCCTGCACCCTTCCCAGAATAGCTGCGGTTACAGGAGTTCCGGAGGCGGCGCTGGGGGAGTGGGGAGGAGGATATGCATATGAGGTAGAGCCCCTTCAACAACTGTGTAAATATCTCCTCTTTCTCGGCTGGCTGTGTGGCGGGGCCGCAGCTTGCTGAGTCAATACGCAGCTTATGACAAGAGTCTCCCTGCAGTCAAGAAACTTCAACCTTTAGACCGTCAACTTCAACTTCAACCCTAGACCGTCATTCTGAGCATACAGTATACGGCCCAAACATATGGATCCCGCTTATAAATACCGAGCGCATGGATGGAGATTTATTATTATTATTATTTTTTTAAAGTTCCCATTTGTATTTTTCATGTTGGTCTAAAGACAAATAGGATGCAAATTTATGTGGGGAAAGTAAGCCTTGTTTATTAATTAGTCACTTAGCAAACAATTGCGGTTTTTATTTAGCTAATGTCCTCTGATTTTGTTGCTGCCAACAGAATTCACAAAACTCATATCCTATATGAAACGAATGACTCGGATGATGTATTATGAGGAATGATCTTTGTTTTCGTGATAAGAAGAAAACTGAGATTTATTAAATTATCCCCAGTTACCGTCAACTTGCAAGCTCCGCCTGGAAAGCAGGTGGTCATTGTGAAAAACAGCATCTCCATTTGCATATAGGGAACAATATATGAATAATAAGTTAATTACATTAGCTCAACTGATAGATATTCATAAGATATATTTAAAAAATTCCCCATGACCCCATAATTGATAAGGGAAGATGGATGTATAAAATCATTTTATCGACACACCTTTCTCTTATATCTACTGAATTGCACTTCATAAACATCTCACTGTTTCATCATCCATCCATCCATCCATCCAGTGCAGTGTTGTGGCAAACCTGGGACCTATTCCAGGAAACACATAGCAGCGGGTAGGTTCCCATCTATGCCAACATATGTCCATATCTTACAGTGCTAAAAACTAATAATTGCCCATTAATAGCCCAATCTAAGAATTTGTTTAAAGGTTATATAATAAAGTACACAGGGAAAGTTTTTTTTTTATCGCCTTAATTTGAAAGCCCGGTTCCTATTGAAGGCTGAGTGGTAATGTACTAAGTGAGTCATGTCAGCCGACCACAGCTGGTAAATTGTACTTTGTTCTTCCAAATGGCAGCAGGGTAATACCAGGGGCTGTCTCCCATTGATTGGATTATTATAGCACAACCGGCCATAACTATAGCCATTAAAACCACACAAAGAGGGAGAGAAAGCTGCCGTGTCTAATTAATTCTTTGTCCGTGTTAATGTGATGACAACACCAGATAGCAGAGTTCTGTCAGTGCGCTAATTACTCCCAAGAAGCATTAAGGTCAGCATATCTCCTAAAACCTCCGTCAACCTGAATCTGACAGCCAATTGCATAGGAGCATCTGCCGATATAGATATTGGGCTTTTAACAGCTATGAACTAAAACCTGAATGCAAGTTACGACCCGAGTTCTGGAGCGGTACCTAGATCTGCCACAAATGCTTCAGGGTAGAGGGCAGTCAGAGGTCAAGGTCGCGGTGGTGTTCAGTGCAATACGAGTTAATATGAATATGCATTCTCATTGGCTAATCAAGCTTAGAAAAACATTACCTCAATGTAGCATTCATCTGCAAATCTGGTTATAATCTTGTATTTCAACCTGTTTTGTAGCTAATAAGCACTATGACATCATCTAATTTAAATGCACTTGGACATTTTTGCCTCTCATTATGAACGATGAAGGTAATGAAGGTAAAGAAACCATACAAGGCAAAGCAGTCAAAAGATAAAAGGCTAAAGTGAAGCTTAGCATCAGCTCTTCCATCACAATCACTGTGATTGTTGTAAATGTTCTTTATACATACATTGGAACCAAGTACAGCTGTAATATAGGTATAATGGTATTATAATGCATCGTCGAGTTTACAGTAGCTGAGAAGACACAATATTGCTTTGGTTTTGATCCCCTAAGTTTAATTTGCTGTAATATGATCTATAAGCGTTGAATGTTATGTTCCTACTTTATGTATTTTGTTTGAATAAAAGAAAACAGCAAATTGTATCTAGATATGTATATACATCACACTGATTCATTAAACCTAGAAATCTCGACGACTATGCTCGTGTTCTTTTTAATTTGTTTGTTTGTCTTTTTTTTTTCCCTTGCAGATTGGACATCAGGACGTCCGTAGAAAACAGAAGCGCAGGCGGGAAAAACGGCAGAGGATCCGTTCGGAAGCAGACGGCAGCAGAACAAAAATTAAAACAGTCGCATACAGCCCCCTGCTATTATTTGCATACAGTGCAAAATAAAATAAAATAAGATTAAAAATTCTGGGTAAAATAATGAGCAGAGTGGAGCCAAAGGAAGGAGATTTTAAGGCCAGCGGTAGCAGGAGGAATAATCCTTCTGATCAGAAATGTCACAGCTTCTTAGATGAACGCGAGGCGGGGAAGCGAATTCCATCAGTGATGCAGAACAGTTATTGTGCAGAGGAAATCTCTGATGAGCAGGGTGAAGCGGTCACCGGCGACCGACGTTTGATTATTATTATTACTGTACACCTGCTCCTCCACTCTAATTAACTTTGGTTATGCAAATCAGCCCTATTGCATCATAGCCCCACCGCTGCCTAAAGGGGGGGAAAAAACACTGATGTTCAGGTGCTGGATTTAATTACGGGAATGAAAGGTTGGACCAGTGCGGGTGAGAGGGGAGGGAGGGGGTACAGCGAGAAAGGGCGGCTGTGGGAAAAAAAAATAGAATGAGACAAAGAGGAGAAGAAAAGGGAGGGAAAAATGGGTAGAACTGATAGATGGATGTGACAGAAGGAGAAGCATGTTAGAGCTGAGTAGGGCAGACAGTGGGGGAGAAGAGGAGGAGAGATTAGAAAAGCAGGGGTTGTAAGTAACCCCTCTGCCCCCCGGTGTTTGACATTTCTCCGTTTCCTCGGCTTGCTGGCAGTCATCGCCATGCCAACGCTGATAGGGCTGGATTGATGAGGCGTCGTTTGCTGGGGGTGGCTTTGCATTTGCCGGAGACAGGTTTTATAATAAGAGTCCTGACAGGTACGACTCCTTTTTATGTTAAACACCGAACCTCCCTGCTCCTTCGTACCACAAGAACAGCTCAAAGACTATTTCTTATTAATCAGCGCATTAAACGGACTCAGTTCTCAATGAGGAGAACTCATTTTGACGCTAGCTTTAGCTTTCTCAAGAGAACTATGGTGTTTCAGGCTAATCTGAGATTAGCATTCCATATCTTTCCATACAATTCGCTTAAAATGTGATTACACATTGACCACTTGTCAGTTACTCATTTTGGTTCTTTATTAGGCATTTTGTTCTCCAGAACTGAGGCTGGAAGCCCAGGTTCTGCACCAGTTTCCTTGAGATAGGCTGTAGTTCCTTGATGGTAACCAATGCCATGACAACATGTTATAATGGCAGATAAATCAAATTCTAGTTGTTGCTGATCTTTCCCAAACTGATTGCACTGGTTGCTACTAAGATTTCTTACAAAAGTAGATTAAAGTCTACTGAAGTACCAAACAAAATCAGCACCTCCACATTATCAGCATGCCCTTAGAAAAACTAGTTTTTCTCTTTGCAAAATCTGTTCTCCTCTCACCCTTACTGCAAGAATACTTTGTTAATATTTGCAGAGTTTTGTCTATAGTGAAAAATAAATGTTGATTTCTCTACTTGCATTAATTTTCCCAGCATGAGCTTGCTTGTTAACTGTAGAATTCTCTGTAGGATAAGTGAGGATGTTGGCCTCACTTATAATGCCTCCCCTACAAGTCAAATTTTTAGGTCGGACAGTTTTTCCCGTGATAGCAACTTAAGTGTGTCAGGATGAGAATTTCAGACAGATTAATAAAACAGCTAAAAGAAATGATTCAACAGTATGAAACTGGTATCTTTTGTCTCATGAAACGGTTTTAGAAAAGCCATTAGAAAGCATGATTAATTCTCTGAGTGATTTTGCTGTGTTCGTTTTTTTCTTTTCTCTTTTTCCTTTTTTCGTCTTTAGAGTAGAGGGAGTGGGTTGTGTTTTCTCTGCTTTAATCATCCTGCCCGTGGTGATTGATTGGGAAAGGAATGAGCTGTTTATTGAATGCAAGAGAAACAAATTGCAGTTTTAAGTGCACTGGTCCAATACTCGACGAGACGGGAGAGTCGCCACTTTCCCCGTGAACACAAAGTGCTGCCTTCAGATGGAGCCATGCCAGTTTAATCCCGCTTTTAAACAATATTTATATGAACAAAGCATGCCTTTTCAAAATCGATTTGCACCAATAGCCTTGCAATTTGTGTATGTGAATATAAAATTAAATAAACTGCGTAAAAAAGAGAAATACAACAACAAAAAAAAAACACAATAAAGAGAAGCATGGGAGGAATGAATGTGGACTGGGAATCGCGAAGAATTAAATCGAGCAGTCAAACCTATACAACAAGAATAATCAGCCCTGGTCAGTCTAGGTCCTGCAGAATCCAATACTATACAACTAAGGTGTGACATAGCAAAAAATATTGCTATTTCAAACTGTGAAGTAGAGAGGAAGTTTTACAGAGCAGGGAAGGCTTCTTAAGGGTCATATTTGCTATATGTAGCAGTATGACCACTTCCTGCCTAGTTATGTTGGAGTCGAGCTTTGGGCAGCCTGGACATTCTGTCAGGCTTTGGCCACGCCCCCCTGCACGCCCGGTGTCTGAGGCACAGATGGGCTCCTGGACCCCGTCCCCCCACACTGTAGGGGTGGGCAGCATGGGAGGAGGGTAATAAGCAAAGGGCCCCCGCATGCACGCGTGCACCTGGCTCCGTGTGGCTACAGCTGATAGTGGCCGTACGACGGAACGCCATTCTCGTCCCAAAGGTTAGCGTTAGCGTGAGCATTCAGTGTTAGCCCACATTAAATTTCTAATTATAATATCATTAATTAACATAATATAATTTTATGTAATGTCTATTACAGGTATTTTTATATTATATATGCATGTATAGGTGTAATCGCCCAGCACTGTACAGTACTCGATAGTGAATACTCTGTCGTGTATATTAAATAGGCTGCCTCGCTCTCTGTGTCAGAGGCTTTTCTTACAGTGGATTATTGTTCCTTTGATTTAATAAAACTCAAGTCCCCCCCCCTCCCTTTTTATTACTTCTTGAATGCATGTGCCCTCTCTCCAGGGTGTGATCACATGACCCACTTAATGACAATCTGTCTCAGTACTCACATTGCTCCACATGGCTTGTTTATTTGATGAAGTCCAGTGCCTATTGAAGGCCTTAATCAGAGCTTAATGTATTTACTTTGGGATCAATATACTACATCAATAGTATCACTAGGGTCTATTTGATAGTCCCTCCTTCTCATCTGCATACGCAGTTTATTAATTCTGGCTTCCAGTGTCTTAAGCTTGCATTGTGTTATATTTATATTGGGTTATAATTACTATGCACATACTGTGCAATATTAACACTATCCTGTCCAACCAGGTGAGTGTTCACTCTTAATATTGGCCTATATGTCTACTTAACGCTTAAATTATGAAATGTAAGTGACGGTTTCTTGTAAGTTTTTGCTGTTTAATCTTTCAAGGGCTGTGGGTGTAACACATAAATGGAAACGTGAGGGGAGGCAAAAAGGAAAACAATGAATTATCCAGACTCCGGTCCACCCACTAGTCTGTGCTGTTGGATCACCATTCCGGAACAGCATTGCTGGTGTGTACTGGCTTGTTTGGTATCTCACCGCGGTGCTCAATACAGCACAGCAGAACTCTCTGTAAACCAGTGTATGAGGATGCTGAAAGTGCATAGATTTCACAGTGTAACATCTCCCCTTTGGATTCTGACAATGTGTGAACTTTAACCGCTCCCAGAACATCCGCACACTAACTGAGGCGGGGAGAAGTGCAGCGGATCCTTAAGATTTAAAAAATACCTTGCAGATAAAATGGTGAAAAGAGAAAGAAATGTGGAAAACAAACTGCAAAAAAAAAAACACAGGTCCTCTATATATACATTAAAGTCAAAGTTTTTTTTTTTAAATTTATTATAAACATCTATTTACCACTTAATTAATTTAAATTTTTACACAATTAAATAATGTATGCACTGAAAGTATTGTGGAAAAACACTAAAGAATAAAGGAAGATATTTTGTTTATTATATGTTGCTTATTAATACCAGGTTTTTTTTTTTACAATTGTGCAAAAACAGTGTGTGTCAGCATGATCACACGCAACGTAAGACCCATCGTTATTGCTACCGGGTCTAATGTTAAAAAAAAAAAAACATGGAAAAATTCATTGATATGCAAAAATATTCAAATTAGTTTGTAATTAAACATCTACTCAGTTGCAACCCCTTTCATGATAATTTATGATAAACTCTGCTTTAATGGAGATTGACTTTTGGTTCTGAAAATCTGTCATGAATGCAAATCCGCACCTGACAGAAACATTTTTATGTGCTTTACCTATTACTGCATTGCTAATTTTATAGTAATACTTTTAGAAGTCTGTACAAATAACTACTTGCAAAGAGAGGCAACCACTTTTAAAGAGAGTGACACAAGATCCATAAAAAACATGGAATACTGGTATTGTAAGATCCTTATCTGCAGTACATGATCTTTATATGTGATATTATATGATCCTTATCTGCCGTACTTGATCTTTACATGTGATATTATATGATCCTTATCTGCAGTATACTGTATGATCTTTACATGTGATATTATATGATCCTTATCTGCAGTACATGATCTTTACATATAATATTATATTATCCTCATATGCAGTGCATGATCTTAACGTGGTCTAATATGATCCTTATCTGCAGTACATGATCTTTATATGTAGTATTATATGATCCTTATAAATGGTATTATATTATCCTTATCTGTGATATTTATGATTTTTATATGCATTAAATGATCTTTATATGTTGTACTATATGATCCTCATATGTAGTATTATATGATCCTATGTGTTGACCTGTCTGCCACATTGATAAAAAACATGACTACTGTGGAACCACGCTGTGCATTTCCCCTTTCCTAATGAAGTCCCATTAACCACTGCAGTAGAGTGCTGTAAAGTACATGACAAACACAGCGCCTGGGGAACAATTAATTTGCACCTCCTGTACACCGCATAAAGCAGGCCGCCGCACGTATGTGCATAGCTTACACAGAACGCACTCAAGTGGACAAAAACACACACACACAGGCACGCACACGCACGTGCACAGTGAAGCAGGGGAATCACCGTTTACTCTCCTTAGGCACGGGCCATACCAACACACAGGAGGGTAAGTCGACAGCAGATTAAAAGGGGCCGCTTGCATTATGCGTCATACGTTTCCAGGAGCCCAATGGCTACCGGCCATGTCACATGATGTTTATGACGTCATAGCTTCTCTGCGAAGCTCCAATGAGAAAATAAGCTAATTAGTTAGCCGGCGCAGCTTTGGCATCGGCAGGGTAACGGCGGACAGAGGAGCGGCATCCGTCCGACAGACGCCCACAGCAGACGGCAGATAACTTCCTGTTTTCCTTCGACTTGGTGCCGTTTACGTTCCAGCAGTGCTGCCCATCACCTGCTGCTGTTGTTTACCTGCCAGTCTCCGAAAGCTATTATGAAGATGTCTCCCTAAACCGTATGGATAGGGCCACCTGACATCAGAGTGTCCGTCTCTTCCGGGATGTGTGCCACAAGTGCATATTACGGCCCATTTTGTTTTTCCACACTGCCCAGGTCGCCCACCGATCTCCGCCACCCCCTGCCGTCAGCGTACATGCCCCCGCTGCACTCGCCTTTAAAAGCCTTCTCTTAAAGGGGAAGCGTTCTCACTCTTGCGTTGTCCGCAGTCTTCGCCAGACAGAGCAGCTCATCTCATCAATTATTGTTCTTTTGGAAAGGTTGGGGGGGGCCGGAGAGGTGGCAGTTCTTACAGGCGAGTGGCTTTGCACTCTTTCATCTGTAATTCGCAGTCATGCCTGCCTCTTTAATTGTGATCAAGTCTGGTAGGGCAGGTTACAGCATTGTCCATAATGACAGGTGAGTCAGAAAATAAATTAAAAAGAGGAAAAAAAAAAACTGCACGAGAGACACACGTAGGGGTCGTAACCCCGGAAATAAAGACGCAGGGACTGCAGAGTGACCTTTGACCCCAGTCTGGTGTAATCACGTTCACATTTATGTTTTGCTGTAAATCAAAATTTAACTACTGCAGTGCAGGTCATGTGGAATGTTGATCAATCGGGTTAGAAGCTGTCCATCCAGGAGTCTTTGTTCATGTTATATTGGTCGATCTGTTACTGTGTGCTTAATGGGGAAGGGAGAGGGGTGTAATGGACTCAGTTCGACCGCGTTTCGTGCAGTAACATTTCACGCCCATTGATCAGTCCAGAAATCACAAAAAGAAAAAAAAGTCAGCTTGTAGTAAATCAGAAAATAGTCAGATAAATAAATAAGTGCGAGAAAGGAAATATTGACATAATATCGAGGTTGTGGGGATTGGGAGAGGGGTGTATTGATTTTAGAGGCCGGCAGCATCAAATTAAGACAGCTGAAATAAAAAAAACAATTCTAATACTGCATTGTACTTTAAAAGTACAATTTTTTTTTTATTTAGCGGGGGGCATATACGCTGACGTGTACGTGTGCATGTGTGTGTATGTGTGCGTGTGTATGCGTATGTGTGTGTGTATGTGTGTATATGCGTGTGTGTGTGTATGTGTGTGTGTGTATATGCGTGTGTGTGTGTGTGTGTGTGTGTGTGTGTGCACGCGCATGCAGGTGGAGTTGAGAACGGCAGGGCTGGCTGGCTGTGTAACTCTGCTGGTGGGTCTAAATGGCTCTCCTCCAGGGACATGTAATCGCAGCTACCAGGGGAGGCATTCCTGACATCGCTCGTGAAACAAACAAACCCCGCAGAAGCGGCAGGCGTCCGCCACCGTTCCCCCGGCTCCCGTGTCATGACGCGATCGATGCGGCTGAAGCTAGCGGGGCCGCCGTAAGTGCCCTCTTCCCCGCGGCGGCCGGGAACGCCTTCGTTAAGCCGGATAAGTATCCGTGCGGACGGCGGAAGAACGCGGACAGCTTTTGCTCAGTCGCTCGCAGTTCTGTTGCCCTATCGCTGCCCCTTATGGTGCCGTTTGCTTACAGGGGCGCTCAGAAGTACCTTTCAGCCGGCGGAACCGTGCAGACGGAAAGCGGGGGATTTGCGGAAGGTCTGAACGGGCTTCAGGAAGTGGTAGCCATAAAACAAGAGAGTCAAGACACTTTATTGTCATTTCATACACATGAAAGGGCACTGCAATCTTTTAAAGCATCAGACAGCTAGGACAAAGAACAATTAAATGATAAACAAGGAGGGCAAAACAAACATAAAAACAATATACAACAATACACAACAAAAATGACTTGAAAAGCTTAATGATTATGCCAATGTCACGTAAAAAGGATTATAACCGCAGAAAGGGTAAGGGCCAGCCACGAGGGCATTTTCTTATTTCATTTGTCCTGCTAATTACTGATAACCAAAATCATTTCCTCTGAGGGGAAAAATGAAACCAAGAACTGCAAACACAGCAGGAACAACTGGAGCATTCCCCAAATGTGCATCACGCAAATCCTCACGGGACTTGAATGCATGAAGTGAAAAGGCCGACCGCTCTTCTGGGAACGCTGGATGGTGCCCCGTGTCCTTAAATCCTGCGGCATTTAAGTGCAGATTTAAATTTACACAGACATGTTAGTTTATGCATTTACAGGGCATAGCTTTGCTAATTTCTGCTTGAATCTTACCCTTTTTTTCTACTCAGTGTTATATTAAATTCATTTGTGTATACATACTGTATGCTTTTCTGTAAATAAACTTATACAATTAAGTAATTTTGCATTTAATGCTAAAGCGAAATTTCTTTAACTCTGATCTAAGCCCAAATGTGGGTAAAAATGACCCCCCTCTGAAAAATTACATCAGTATATTAATTGCATTTGATTACAGGTGGTTACAGAACAGATATTACTGAGGTAAAGAATTACATTTTAATTCTGCATTTTACTTCCTTTTTAAAAGGGATAAAGAAAATACACGTGCATCTACCTCCGTGTTTCCCAGTCCGCTTCTTGGGAACCCACAAACAGGCCATATTTGCCAGGAGCTCAGGGAAAGCAAAAAAGTGGACCGGCAATGAGTCCATGAGGACTGGATTTGGAAACATTGATTTATTTGATAACTGCTGGACAAGATCATAGGGGGTCGGAGGCTTGATACGTCCACTACAGGCAATTTATAGATGCCAGTTAGCTTCACTGCATGTCTTTGTACTGGGGGAGAAAATTGATGCTCAGGAGAAAATCGGCAGCACATGGTGGGAGGGTGGGGTGGCGGGGCATACCAACACAGACGGGATTTGAACCGCCAACCCTAAGGTGTCCGGCGTGTTGCACCATGCCACCAGAAACTGTATATCTAACCTGTAAAGAAGAAGCACACATTCAATCATCATTTAACGTTTACAAGTGTTAAAATCTCAAATACCCACTCTCAGAGTCTTACACATCACCAAGACAGGTGTCCTTTTAGTTTATTAATTCATTTTAATTAGTTACCCCATTAGTAAATTGTTCAGGGCCCTAGAAAAGTAATGAATTCTCTTTTACTAATTAGTTCTAGGCATATGCAATTAAATTAGTTAAAGGAACAAAGCAAATATTATCTTTGTTACATCCAAAACATGTACAGTGGCAAATGTCCCTCACAAATACTTAATTAAAGATAAAAGTTAAGAGCTACAAATTCAGGTCCGCTTTCAATTACCAGTAAAGAAAAAAAATGCGTTAAAAATAGATTAAACAAAACTGACACACACTGGATCAGGAATGAAATATATTACAGATATTAAGTACACCATTTTACTAGCATAGCCATTTATCTGTCAATTAGAATGAAGTATAGCAACTGTACGTTACGGACAGCCTGATTACTTGCTAATCATTTCATTTTGTGAGGTTTCACACAGAGCAAGCAAAAGGCTCCATTAAAATTATCTTGGGTTAAACTGGAAAATGTTTCATTTTGTTGTAATTCTATTTTTTAATTTAGATTGATGGATAGATTTATGCCATAATGGATTTATGACCTAACCAAATCTGAATAAGGGGTTATTGATAGCGAATTTACTGATATACATGTATGAAAATGGTGGAGCAGCATGCTAATGGACTCCATGTTAGAGATGAGGATGGTTACATCCCAGAAAGACAGAACACGTCCCCAGCCCCAGGACGCGACGCCACAGAGCAGTTGGGAACAGGAGGCCTTGTAATGGAAAGTTCCGGTCTGGTGAGTAGCCGGCCCACTGGGCTTAAAGACACCTTGGCAAACCACATGACGACAAGGCCTGACACAATCGCAGCTGTCAAGTCACTGCAGCGATGCTGAGTTAAGGCTAAAGTGCAAATGTGTCACAAAAAACAAGACATTGACCTGCTTCTCAAATCACCCCAGCAGCCTCTGAATGGCGCTGTCCAGTTAGTACCAGTAATACACGATGCCCTTGCTTATGAGTTTGTGTTTATGACAATAAATCGGCAAAGTAAACACTTAGCGGCGCATCCAAATGCTGTGTCTCTTCTGAAATTTTCACCATGTGCTGGATATTTACATAAGGTTCAATTTTTAAATGTGCCGGCTTTGTTAATTTACTGTGCTAGTATACTTGAAAGGGCCAACAGTGTCGGGAATGAAAGTAGGGGATCAAAACAATGCATGAAAGTGGGCTTAAAGATTCATGAAAGAGAAAAATGGGAAGATAAAAAAAAATGGCTTGTCTGCACAGCTATAAAGCGGTAGAATTAAGTCTGATCTGCAGCAATAACTAAATGGCTCTCAAAATTCATTTCTGCTGAGATTGGGTTTTGTGCAGGTCCGTTCCGTATGTAAATCAAGTAAGAACTGATTAAAATTCAGAACAAAAAAAAAAACTCTGAATAGTAGCAGCTGAAATAAGCATTAAAAGATCAAACAAATGAAGAAAAAAAAAAAACCAACCTGTGAGCTTAATGCTCTCCTTTTTCCAGGACCGGCATGTTTGACGGACGCTCACTGCTGCGACCCGATCATCCGAAAAGTCTCTCAGTGTTGGGTTGCTACACGGCAACAAAGAACATGCAGCTGAGTCATGTCAATCACAGCAGCTAAAATGCTCACAGCAGGGGCCACTGGCCATGTGACTCTGCATGTTTGATTAAAAGCTGCTAATTATGAGATGATGACGATGATGATAATGATGATAATAACAATAATAAGAGTCTCCACATCATCATCATCTATTGAATCAGATATTTCAACAGCTTACCCATTAAAGGTCAAAGAGATCAAACAATATATATGAAATGAACTCCCAAATTCCTGGTTTTCCACTATAAATAACTCTAAATATGTCACTGAGGTGTCACCGCTACACATGAAAGTTCTACATTTTTATTTTTAAAAAATGACAGCAAGCAACCACTGCGCCCAAAAATTCAAGAAATAATGGCGAAAAATAGCATGATGATTGTTGTTTCGTTTGGTTTGCCCAATTCATCCTGCTACATAGTGAACTGGTGCGAGGCAGATTAAACATAATAATGGCTGTAAGACTGGTGTTATTTTCCCAACAATGCCCCTTTATCTTCTTTATTGGGCAGTGAACCGGGCAGCGGATGGTTACTGGTACGGCTCGAAATGGGCCAGTTGCGAAAAAAAGCCATATTTGTCCACACAGCACCATAAAAAGAAGCCTTATGGGGTGAGAAACTAGCCAATCTGGAAACACTGGCCATTGGTATCTTGTCAGCTTTTATTTTCAACTAAGTGGTCAAATGATTCTGCACTAGATTCTTAAGGGAGACAGAGTGCAGAAAATGATAGTTGTTTCCTCTGTCAACTGCCTTGCCAGACCATAAGTAACAACAGACTCCATTCATATACGTACATTTGCCGACCTGAATTTTTACTCAGTTCTTGAATTTAAGCTCCTTTTTTGCCCGAAATTCATAATGAATGTAAACAGATGGTAAAGAGACATGCTCGTTGCTTCCTTTAGTCGATTTAGAACAATTTTCCTTTTCTCCCGTTTTTTCCCAACATGCATTGCAATTTAAATATGGTTTGCCAGATAGACCTAAAGTGCTCCTTAGAAGCAATTCAGATTACAGTTCAGCATCCTTGTTTAGCCTGTCCACGCACAGTTAGCCACACCGTGGGTAGAGACAAGTTAACGTCGAGACTTTACATTTTTAATTCAGACCAAGGATTCTGAGACATAAATCCTGGCCCTTGTGCTCTCTCCAGTGCGTTAACCAGGTCATATTAGCAACTTAGCTACTCTCCTACATAATGACACAGCGTTCGGTTCTTACTTCCACTTGTGTTAGCTTTTAGCAGCTCATCTTAAATTCCTAAATGGGATTTAGGGCTATAATGCTACGTTGTGATTTGGGCGCCCTGCCATACAGGGAAAAAAAAAACAAGATAAAATGGCTCTAATTGCAGCTAGGAGGAAATGCGCAATTACAGGAACTTAATCTGGCCTGTTAAAAAAGGAATTGCGAGCACAAACAGAATAAGTTTTCTTGCGAGCAGTCAAAACAAACAAACAAACAAACAAACAAACAAACAAACAAACAAACAAACAAACTCCCTCCCTGTAATAGCTGTAGGTGTGTAACCTTCTGGTTTTTATAGTTATTACAGCTTGCTTACAAGTGAAATTTACCTGTTTCACATAGCAGTTACTGTATTGCCATTGAACGAGGTACTCAAGGAATTAATCAGGAAAAACAAATCACTAATTTTTGGGCAAAGATACAAAAGGAAACACAAAATCAGCCCAGAGATTTGGCCTAATCAATCACACTGACATCAATGCTTTAGACTTGGATTGCGTAACCCAATACACACACACATTTGTACTGAAGTCTTGTATTCGACTACAGATACCCTTACATGGAGTCTACCATTTAGGTTTGTAGGGTGCAGAGCAATGTCATATCAAAACACTGTGAGGTTTTAACGTGTTAATTGCACTGCTGTCGACATGGCAGATCCTAACGACGTTATTGACATGGTAAACCCACAGCCCATTTTGACACAAAGACAATTCTGTTAGCACTCCTCATATTGCTATTTTTCTCTGCCCCCCTCCCTGCAAATGACTGCAATTAGCCTCCTGCGAATAGATGCTACCGAGGGCTTGCATCGCCAGCTGGAAAGAAGCTTTTCCTCGATAAAAGGAGTTAAAACACGGAACGTTGTAATAACCTGAATGTTCTCTGGCAGTCACAGTGACAGTCGTCGCTAAGACCCCGATAGCATGCAGAAAAAAAAAGAATATTAAAAAACTGTATTCCCACTATTGTTACCCATATTGTGGATCTATTACGGTCAGACAGACCACATTAACAGCTCATTATCTACTTCTGTCCATATGGACTTTGGTTGGGGCAGGTCACTCCAGTTGGCATTTGGAGATGCTCTGCTTAATTATTACCATTATGGCAATTCAGTCACAAGGGGCAGTTACAGAAAATGGTAGCAGGCCCTCTCCAGATTGCTGTCAGCACACGCAGACAGTAAGTAAGCTGCAGAAAGGAGCCCCGGAGCTCTTACAGGGCCCTCTGGTGTGAAAGTCGCTATTCCTCAGAGCTGGTTAATGGAAGTACACTGGAAATATGAAATGCGAACATAACTACCATGTAATATATTCAGTGCAACCCAGCTATAAGCACATATCCAATACAGATGATACCCAGTGTTTGGATGGGAGACTAGTTGGTCTGGGAAGTTCCAAGTACTTTACTGTAAGGGTTGTTTGGTATCTTTTGGAAAAAGTAGGGGTGATGTACTAAATACTAATATCTGGCCATCTGTTTTCTCAGGCTATGAGTGAGGGTGTCTGGGACTGCCTGACAGTGCAGGTTCCACACAGAGGGAGCTATGGGGGTAGGGTGAGACTTGAACGCTGGTCCTTGGGTTGGGAGGCAGCATTGCCTGATGTAGTTGCATTCTTTATGCTCCAGCTCACATTCTCAGTGATCAGTGTTTCAAGCTGTCAGTAACCATTTTGTAGTTTTAGCTTAAGGCAGAATAGTAGATATACTGACTTACGCCTCTACCGATGTAATTGCTAGTATATGTGTATTGGAAAATTTGTTGTGCTTATTGTGTGTGCACTCTGCAATACTGTGTGTACCCTGACTTAGAATTACGTGGATGACAAGTTATCTACTAGGTATTACCCACTAATATACCATTAAGAT
>JAODLC010000116.1:1014372-1036304 GCA_026781145.1 Hippopotamyrus pictus | reverse complement strand
GTTATGACTGGGTGGAAGGGGGGGGGGTGGGGGCAGGTTAGTGGAGGGGGATGGGGGGTTGTGGGATGGGGAGGAAACTGACCCTCCCCAGCCAGCCTTTTCTGAAAGTTCCGTGTTTCCGTGAACCCGGGTCAGGGAGGAGTTGGGGTTGAGTACCAGCTGACAAAACAAAATGCTCCCCCTGTTTTTGCTGTCCAGATTCCACATATGAGGCGCAGGCATGTACAGCCCGTGCATTTTAATCAGCAGCAGACTCCCTTAATAAATCTATTTTATGTTCTAAGAGCAGGTACAGATCCCGTCTCCTTTCTCGTGCTAATCCTCTTAGCGGCTCGGACAGCCTCCCGCGCACCCCTGCCAGCATGTGACCCTGCTCCGCCTCCCCCGCCGACTCGCTCGACGGGCGGCGAGGGGTCCTGGGACGTCGTTACGAGGAGGCCCGGAACGATCCAGACAGCTTCGGAAGAGTGGCGCCCCCTCACCCCCTTCTTTCCTCGCCGTGGCAGAGCGAGATCGCCGAGCTGGGTGGGAATGCCTTTTCCGGGGAGGTCTGACGCACAGTCGTAACGAACCAGCCCTTCGTCTCCTGTCGGGCTTTCGAGATAAGAGTAGCATGAACTGGCAAAGTGCGGTATAAACTGCTGGTAAGTTCGGCGGCAAGGTAAGCTCTTCCCCTGAGTCCTCTGAGATGGGTCACAGCTGCAGTTTAAATGAGAAGAACATGGTGCATTTGTTTAAACCCAAGCACCACCTCCTGCGCCTCCAGCGCTGGCCTCCGTCGTCGGCCTGACGCCGCGGCAATGAGATGCAAAGATTGAGATGACCCCGTGTACCGCAGCTGTGTAATCAACTGTCTGGCAGAATGCGCCGCCGCATCCCTGCGCGGCTTTGTGCGCGTGACAGTGGGGTAATGCGACTGTCAGCGTACAGGCGGCCTTGAGTGTCACACCGTACGCTCTGAGGGTCTGCCAGCCGGGGGGAGGGGCCACGGGGTCGCCCCCACACCTCTGCTTGCCTGCCTGTCTTTGTCTCCTCCCTCTGCGTCGGCCCCGGGGTCCAGGAGAGCGAAAAGCCACCCATTTACTTTCCAGCTCGACTGAAGTGTGACTCACACTCCAAACCGCATATGCAGATACACCCTGGAAACTCGTTTTCCACGTGGATCCTGAACGTTTCTCAGAAGCGTTTCGCGCCGTTTCGGACGGTCACAGAAAAATGCGAGAACGGTTCCCTGCTTCGCATGTGGCATCGCCGTCGACCTGTTTTAGGTGATCGTCGATTTGGGAATACGAAGGGTGTGTCGCGGCAGGCAGAGACACGGTGGGGGGTGAGGTCACGGCCGTGGTGTGAGGGCGCAGCCATTGTCTGGCCAATGTTCTGTACGAGACAGCAATGCCGTCCATGTAGCCTTTCTGGGGGCTTGCGAGGTGTAAGGACAGTGGAGAGTCCCAGGGGCAGTTCCGGGGGGGGGGGGGTAGTGCCCCTACAATAACATGCATGGCCCTTCCTGTGACTGTCCTAAATTTGAATGCTATTTGGGTCTGAAATAAATGTATTATTATTATTATTATTATTATTTACATTTGTATACTGTATGTGGGCTAAAGTTTTGTGCACCGCGCACATGCGTAACACAAACGTACGCACGTTTTCTTGACTCTTAACTCAGGTGCGCCGGGTGGTTGAGTCAATTCAACTGGTGAAAAGCAAAGTTAACAACAGAAAAAAATAATCAAGCTCTTTGAAGCAAGACAGTCTAAACAAGAAATCAGAGTCAGTTACATATTTGTAAAAACTGTAAAATGTGACTGCAAAACATTGCATAAATAACTTATCGGTTTTCAAAATTATCTTTTGCTTCTTCAATATAGTGTAAGTATTACTTGGAGAACATCAAGGTCAAATGCATCTGCCCCCTACAAGAACAACTGGCCCCAGTCTGCCCCCCCCTCGCCCACCCAGTTGAAATGGTCTAGAACCTCCACTGGAAGCCCAGCTCAGGAAAGCCGCATGAGGTGGGGGCCATGAAAAGTGAGTGTGTGGGGGGGGGGGGCAATGGGGTGGATGCATGTGGGGCCCGTCGGCACATCGGGGTGGGGGCCACCCCACCACGAGAGACAGCACCGGCTTAATGGGGACCAGATGCGGGGCCTTGGAGCACACTGCAGCGGGGGGGGGGGCGGAGGAGATTTATTCGTCTGGGAGATGAGGAGATAGTGATGTTTGCGAAGCCGCCCTCAGACCCCTCCCAACACGGAATGTTCCCGTCCTACTGTAAACTGTGAACTTTATAGGGAAGATGGGGGCCACAGCGAAGCATATCAGGTCATGGGGGGTGGTTACTAAGTGACAAGCATACAAGCTGGTACTTTTGCTACACCGCTAATGCTAACATTTATCTGGATTGTCCTATTTTTTATATTTTTATAATACAACTTTAAAGAGAGATGCTTTCATATTTATAAGCTTACAAGATACAGTCATTCATTTTTGCTCTGATGTTTCAGCTCATATCTATCATACAGTCCAGGCCACTTCATTATGTCTTGCTGCTCCTTAAAGTGGACAGTGAGGGCTTTAAGATGATGTCATGTGGGTGGGAGAGTGCCTTTTACCAAATACATACACATACATACATATACGGTATATATGTACCCCCACCATGATGATCAGAGCCACCCCTTATAACCCCCCTCCCCATTTTTCACAGCAGATGAAAACCCCATACCTTGTCCCTTACCTTAACATGAAAAATACACCCCTGTGTTCAGTTAATGACCTTAAATCCTCCCCTGAAATGAAAGTATGTGGAACTAAGTACTGATTCACTGAAGTGGCAGTCTGAATGGCTGGTCAGTGCCTAACAACACTGTATTTTCCTTTGGGAAGGGCGCACAGACAGACAGCTAGCATGCGGTTTTTCAGTCGGAGGTCACAATCTGAGCAAAACTGCGGGCGCATAGGACGGCTTTACGCCGGATGTCTTCATCGAAGTAATATGAGGCCTCCATTTCAGCAGTAAGGCCAAAGCTCCCCGTGTGTATATCAGCCCAAAGATGGCGGATGGGTAGGTGTTATGTTAACAATACCCACCAGTTAACTTGAATTGGTGACCCATGTAAAAGGCTTAGCAACTCAGTTAGCATTAAGGCACCTGGTGTTAAATTTAACTAATGCTAACAGCTGCAGGCTATGATTACACAGTATACTTACTTCTTATTTATTTCTATCCCTCTTTCTGCTGGACATCCCTGTGGGGACATTATCTGTGAATAACTACAGAAAATACAGTAGTTCTTCAGAATATTATCATAGGGTCATTCCGCATAATTCCAGAATTTTTTTTTTTTCTTGTGGCCAAAATACCTTCAGTGGAAAGTTCTTTCTCGAGGCTTAAGTAATACTGCCAAGTGCTACACGGCATTGTTATTAAAACTCAAAATATGAAATATGAAAAAGGTAAAATATGACCCTAGTATGTGGGTAACGCTACTTGCAGAAGTCATTTAGAGGGGAAAACTTTGGCCAGGTTTTGTATTCAGAGAGAAAAGTAAGCATTCAGCCTTATTAGTCTGGAGCTGAAATGGTCTAAACTGCCCAGTAATTTGTCTTGTCTGAGGACCAACATTTCATCTAACTTTACTTTGGGTGCTAAACAACAATTGTGATGGCATATTAACCCGAAACCCTTTGCTTCACATACTGGTGTTGTGGCTGAATCATGACATTGGAATATCTCACAGCATACTCTGTGAAGGAATGACGACAGTTCATCTCATTGTCAATGTTTTACATCATCACTGTCTCATGATACAGTAACATTTTTTGAACCAGCATAATTTTTCAACACATAAAATAGCTTGACACTTGTTATATCTAAAAACCAATTTATCACCAAAACGATATGACTTGCGTTTTGCAGGTATATTAAATCTGAATAGTAGTGGCTCTGCCGTTCCTAGAACAAGAAATATTTTTTTCTGGAATTATGTCTTACTTAGGCATCAGAAAAAAACAGCTATCTAGACCACATGTATCAAACTCAAGACCCGTAGGACACATCTGGCTCTGGGCACAATTCTTTACAGCCTGCGAAATGACTTTGATATTCTGTTAAATAGCCTGGCAATAGGAGTGTAAAGGTACACTAAATTCGTGGTTTGGTAGAAACCTCGGATTTGGGGTCACGGTTTTGGTACAGCAGGGAAAACAATTTGTTTTGCAACAATTTATTTCCAAAACTACAAATGCAAACAGATTTGCAGGAACAATTTTAAACCAAAGGTAATGTGTCTAATGTTATATTAGTGTGGTCTTAATTTTCTGGCTAAAATGCATTAAATGGCACAGGAAGACTAAGACTGACTTGCAGAGGCTGATACTGCCTGGCTCCTAGTGTACTCACGCACAGATGATGTCTCAAATGAGTTGGATCCAGCAACATTTCTGAGTTTAGCCAACAGAGCTGACAGGCAGTGTTGGTTATACCATCTACCCTTTCTCCAGTGTTGGTGTATTTTATTTGGAAACCATAATGTTCCCAAACTGCAGATTAAGACTGACTGTAACCAGAATTAGCTTTAACCAACTCAGCCACAATTAGCATTTTTCTGTGTCGAACTTCTACTAGTGAATTTAGGTTCCGCCTGTGTCAGGAAGTGTATTTATTCATTTTATTATGTGCAGTGAACTGATGGTTATGTAATGGAACGGGACATGACGGATATGTTTACCGCTACAGCCCTAACCGTGAAGCAGGGATCGTCCCCTATGAGTCTACGTGTCACCATTCCTCTTCCCGCCCCTCCCCCCCACTCACAAGTCCAACAGCAGCAAGTTAGCAAAACATTCTAGTTGTAATCTGGTTGCTTTGATTTCTTGGGACCAAAATCAACCGGTTCCTCATTTAAAAGAAAAATCCAGTGGATAAAAGCAAATGAATAATGGTTCATCAGCCCAGTGGATGCATTTGATTTAATTCTATCTTCAGAGTGGTTTTTGTGTATCACTGTTCAGTTTAATTCAAAAAGAGACTTTTCAGGAATAATGTTTAATGTAAAGTTCACAGTGATAAATATTATTTCTATTTATAGTAAAGATTTCATCCAAATAACTGCAAAGTTTGGGTCACACTGTTGTTAACTAAATATGTTAACTTTGGTTGTGCAGCAAATGGCCTTTCGGTGACTGACTTTCACACCCCTGATCTAGACAATATGTGAATCACAAACATGACCTCTATCTGTGTTGAGAACTACAGTGATTCCTGATATGTGATATGTGGTGAATGCCCCCTCCCCACCCAAATAAGAAACACAAAAGCAAATAGCTTAATTGCTGAGCTGCACCATTGTTTCACATGTAAAGAAATGGTGTATCATGAAATTAATATTACAGAAGTTTCCTTTATCCATAGACCATGGATGTCGTTAGCTCGTTATAGCCCCAAGTATTTTAAGCCCCAATACCCATTATTCTCCTTCAAAAACAAAAAAGTCAAGCCCCAGGTAAACTTGACTTAGCCCCTGATCTTT
Organism: Hippopotamyrus pictus; assembly: GCA_026781145.1. Classification (NCBI taxonomy): domain Eukaryota; kingdom Metazoa; phylum Chordata; class Actinopteri; order Osteoglossiformes; family Mormyridae; genus Hippopotamyrus; species Hippopotamyrus pictus. The sequence goes on along the minus strand of JAODLC010000116.1, from coordinate 1,030,770 downwards.
GCAATAGCTAGAAACTCCCCTACCATAGGCAGCCTCCAAGATCTCTTTACACAGATGGAAAATTTCAGTGTCAACACCAAGGGCAATAATATGTGGTCACCCCTTCACCTTGCCACCATATGTATTCTAGGAGACTTGGCTGTCTGGGGTGGCTCTTTAAAAGAGCTTTAAACATTACTATTAATGTTGCCCCGGTATCCAGAGAGCTTAACTACATGTAGCAGTGAGTCCATCAGCTAGTGTAAACTTTCCAAAGTTTACATTGCCTGCACCTGACCTCAGGGATGAGCACAGGCTAAATTTAGTTTGGACGGTTGCCATCGCGGGAGAGATGCGCGGTGTGATTAATCAAGGGCTGGATTGGGGTCGCGGACGGAGTGCAGGCAAAGCAAAGCCAAGGCTTCTTTCTCCCCCGTCCTCACTTTGCGCTTGGCTTTAGCGATAACTTTTTACGAAATCCGCCGTGGCGGCCAAGCTAGCGCGATCAGGTGATCAGGTGAGGTCACCCCAAGCAGAATCCACCCACAACTGAACCCTACACTGTTTTTGGGAAGGGCTGGAGGGTGGTGGCAATGGCGGTGGGGGGAGGGGTCTTCGGACTATTCTGGCTCAGTTTCAGCCACTTATATACCACGGGCTTGAAATGGAATCCATCCTTTCAGTTTAAGTCGATCCAAATGGGCCAGGACACATACGACACCCTCTGATACTCATTTAGCCAGCTGTTCCAGGCTGTGCGGACAAACATAAAAAGGCCCCATTATGACATCAGAAAGGTCACCTAAGTAACCAATAATTACTCCCAAGATGTGGAGCTTGCCAACTGGATTTGTGGTTTGCAGATACATACACGCATAAATACAAATAAATGGTGGTTAGTAAAAGTGAGGAAACACTTTACTTTATGGAGCAGAAATACTCAGTAGTAACTAAGCTACTACTGAAGTACAAATCGCGAACAAATATAGTAGCCACTTGAGATAAATGATGTGTCATGGTTTATTGATGATGGACAAACATGAGATAAATATTTCACTTGCGTTATTCATTAATTGCTCCTTCAGTAGTTCCTTCAGAAGTTCACAAAAGAGAAGTAACAGAGATAGTAACAATAACTGTTTGGGATAAAAGATGCGTCACAATTCATTAATCATGAACAAATAGAAGATCATTATGTAACTAAGGCTTAGTTTGTGTTTAATTAATTCATAAGTAATAGCATAATACTACATTATTTGTGCCTCCACAAGTAAAGTATAACGTTTTTTAACATGTGGATATTTCTGTGGGTTCTCGTAGTCTGTACTGGAAATCTGTGTTGCACGTTTTGACTGAACTAGCACACACAAAGATCCAAAGAAGCCTGAAACAACGAAGAGCCCAGGCCGCATCAAAGTTTCCTCGCCGAAGGTGTCTTTCATCACCACCTTTCACCTACAGAACCGGTGCTAGATCAGCAACAAAAAGCATGCGGATTGGCCGCGTGCCCCCGGAGGAAGGAGAAGCACCTGGCAGAGCAGAGCAGAGCAGGCCCGCAGGAGAACATCAAAAGCTGAGTCGAGGCAATGTGATTCGGGAGAGGAGCAGCGGTCCGGCCCTGCTAAGTACCGGAACAGGCCCATAACTCACAGGGTCCCTGCTGAAAAGCGGATCGCGCTGAACCATACTGGGAGGAGACACTGCGGACTCTCTGCAGTCTTCAAAAAGCTGTCGATGGACTCCAAACAGGGGAATGGAGACCACCACCATGAGCAAAGCGAAATACATTAATGAAAGATGTGTGGACTAAATTTGCAGTCAGAACACTGCCTTTTTCATGTTTTATCTCAATTATAAGTAGGGTTACTTCTGAATAGTTAAACAGCAAGTGCCTTGTGTTATATCCTGCCTGCCACGTCTGCCTGATCCTCCTGTCTCCTCCTTTACATGCCTTTTGCTTGTTGGCCCTTGTTAGTCTTTGTATACAAGTCCCTGTTTTGTCTCATCAGCCCCAGTCCAGTCATTAATGTCGCTCCATCAGTCTGCCTGTGTCCTTCCCTGTACCAATTCTCCCATTTTGACCCCTTGTGGTCCTGTTTGTTTTCCAGCCCCTGGGCAGTTCTGTTCAGTTTGGTTACAATAACCCCCCCCCCGCGTTTGGCCAAATGCCTCAATCCATTCCCTCAATCCATTGTCTCATGTGTCATGATGCCCTGTTATAATCACATTTGTAAAGTTTACAATATTTATTTTGGTACTTTAAAAACTTTATATATATTCCATTTGCACATGAACAGAATAAATGATTGCAGGTTTGTTAACAGGAAGTTCACATAACTGTGCATATATAACCAGAGGGAGCATGAAAGTATAATTAAGTATTATCTGTTCAATATTTTCCCCTGGGATGAATAATCTTAATCTTAATCATATTATCTTGTATATAGTATGCTGTATAGCACATCCATCCATCCATCCATCCATCCATCCATTTTCTGAAACCGCTGAATCCCAACTGAGGTAGTAGGGGGTCCAGAGGGGGTCCAATGGGCGCAGACGGGAGCCAACCCTGGACAGTCGCCAAGACACCGCAGGACTCAACACTCACACAACTACAGGGCCAATTTAGACTCAGCAATCAACCTCTGTATTGCACATATATACAAAAATATATGGGGATAGTTGAGTTTTCTGTTTGCATTAGCATAAACCTTAGAGAGCATTTTTTATGTAACAATAATATTTTATCCTTATTTAACAGTGTTATAGCATGACTACAGCGTTTCCCATGCCTACAGTACTTCAACAGAAAGATCTTGCTAGTTCGGCATTTGCCGTAATTGAATTTCATTTTAAAAATGGTATCTTCAGTTAATTTGAGGGCATGAATCATGACGAACCACAGAAGTGTATATTTAATGAAGAACATTGCTAGGCAACCACCATATGTTCCGTGTGCCGTTATTAGCCAACCGTGACTTTGGATTGAAAAATAATAATAATAATAATCACGGAAGTTTAGAATATTCAGCACCTAGTTCACCTTCACTTAACAATCTGAACAAAGGCACTTAATGCATATAAATTAAATGCAGACCGCCTGTGATCATATGGCAAAGGCCCAAGATGACATCTTATGAAGGAGATGTGCACTGCGACGATGTTCACTATAGATAGTGCTTTAGTTTGAAAAAAAAAACACTTAATACTTCATGTTTCAGAAGTGAGAGGCTCTGAAGTAATGGACTGTGACTCATTTTAAAAGTCACAGATGAGGAAAGCAACAGTTTATGAAATTTATCAAAGCAAAAGACTGACATTAACAGATGCCAAGTGTGATCTGGATAAAATAATGACTAAAAAAAAACATTTGAAAGCCATTATCTATTCTTCATGGAAATATGCAATCCCTGGAAATGCTATTTGTTTGACATTTTAAAGGCGATGTAAATGGCGGCGGCTTGAATCTTCTGGAAGATGGAAATGGCTCCCCATACATTACTCAGCGTGTCGGAATGGCGGGGTCTTCCTGTCCCCTGCCTTCACCCTGACACTGAACTGCTGATCATTCCTGTTTACCTGTCCTTCATGAATTTTTAAATAAGGACATAAGCTACATCCTGATGTATTACGCTATTCCTCTGTGCAATGGCAGCCGGCTGGAGAATACTTAATTGCAATTTTCAAGAAGTAAAATAAAATACTGTTAGGTAAAAGTAAAAGTGAAAATATGTTATGGAGTAAATTTGAATAATTAACACATTAACTTTGGGGGTTTTTTGCATCTGGGCAATGTTGTACACTTGACAGCAATACTCCTCTGCAGCTGGAAATGGAAATTTTGTGATGAAATAGTTTCTGAAAAGACAACAGAAATGCTGCGATTTGTTCCCCTAAAAACACTGGGACTTATATTAAAGTCAGCGAGAGGTCGGTACCTTATCGTTTGTAATACGACAGCCAGAGCAGGGGGTGGTAAACATGTCCATGTGTGCAGGGCCCCCCCGGATAAACACGCCTCGGTCCAGACGGTATCCCCCTGCCGGCGTGACATCGGCAGATCGCTTTCCCCAATCGCCGTTCATCGGTTGCAAGCGTAACTGCGGTCACAGTAGGCAAATAGGTGACTCCATCCGCAAACTCAAAGAGATTTTGGGGAGGGTGAGGCCATATTAAACCTCAGCACTGCACTAATCGGGGGTGCCCATCAATTCTTTTTCAATAGAGGGGAAAATTAGAAGGTGTCCCGTCAGCATGCACTGCGCAAGAAAATCCGGAAAATGACTCATAGCGAGGAATCTGATGTGGGCTAAAACCTAAAAATCTTCATGCTGAATCTAAATGGTGCAACTTTTGATTTTTCCACCGACAGACCAGCTCTGGGCTGCCATCTCTGCAGAGAGATTCTGTTTTATATTACTCTAAATAAACCCGTCTGGGCATGAAGTCGGACTCTGGGTAATGCTATACACTAAAGAAAAAAAAATCTCAAGGCTAACGGCGGCGCGCTACAGAAAATCACAGTACAGCTTCCCATGATTTTTACTTCAACAAACACAATCCCTTGCCTCCCCCCCCCCCGTTTTGAACTTCAAACGTGTAACGGCTTTAATGGCTTAAGTATGTGTTCCAGGGCATTAATCATGCGGGGTGATTGACAGCTGATTGAATCTGGCCCTGCTTCACTGTCTCCTGTCAGCGGTGACAGACCGCAGGTCGTGTTCCTCTGGCCGGCGGATCCAGCTGCAGTCCTGGCCTTTTGACTTTTGCATAAACTGTTCTGAAAAGCTTAGTCTGGAGACCAGATCTGCGGAATAGTGCCGGGCTTTATTTTTAGCTGTGGTACGAAGAGGAGGAGGCCTCATCCGTGCAGCGAAGCCTAGGATGGGGGCGAGGACAGCCGGTAGATGCTCTGCTTCCGCCTGCCCGTGTACGCGATGATGTCACTCGCCGCGTCGGCACGAGGCAAGAAGTGGATGTTAATGAGGGAACTGAACCTTGTGCTCCCAAAGCCATTCATTTAGTTACTTCACACCTAGTCAGCTTGGATAGAAACGGAGAAGCAGTGACAGGGCAGCCAATGGGGCGGGGCCCCGAGCTGAGAGGGGGGCCCCCGAGGGCGGCCCATTACATAGCACACCGCAACGACGAATCTGCTTGATTCGTGTGTTTGTGTTTCTCAGAAAAGTGAAAATAAGATCTTGTTGTTATTAAATTCTCTTTCTTGATGTTATTAATTTACACTTCACAGTAAAATAAAGGTAATGAATTTTACCGTGCTGGGGGAGGGGGAGTTGGGGGGCCCCATGGAGTTCTTTACCTAGGGCCCCCCGCGTGTCGCTAGAATCGCCTCTGGATCAAAAGGCTACAATATGCAAAGTAGTAAATTAATAAAGTCATCCAAAAATATGATGCTGGTCAGGCCTTTAGCTGGAAATAAATTTTGTGGGCAGGATCGGTAACCCTATTGACAGAACTGGGGGGGTTACGAGGGGAAAGAATATAGGAGGTTCAAACTCATAAGCTTTGTTCTTGGCTACATGCCTGACCGGCAGCAAACAAATTTCAGGGGGTGGGTGGGATTCCAACCTGATATTTTCCTCAATGGCTACATGCCTGCTACTGGTCTGTAAGGTATTTATAATGCATACTTTTTAACCCTTGTTAACAAATAGTGATTACTGGCATCTCTAAATTTTGCATTGTGTGTGTGTGTGTGTGTGTCCTGTAGTGGTTTGGCGCCCCATACAGGATCTTCTGCCAGGTGCCCTGTGATTCCTGGGGTAGGCCTCAGGCTCACTGCAGCCCTGCAGTGTTCGGTAATGAATGGATTGATTGATTTTTTGATTTGAGTAAAGAGAGTAACTCAATCAACTGAAGTTACTCAAGGGTACAGTCGCAGATCAGGCCTTCAGAGGGCAGGTTTTGAAACCCCACACTGAAAATCCAGTTTCTTCTTCTTTGGGGACAGATTTTTACGCACACCCTTAATAAATGACACGTAGCTGCACTCACTGCACACGCGGGTAACTTATTACTGCTGTACAATTAACATCAGCTCATTAAAAAAACAGCAAATTCAGATTAATTTGTGTCGCTCCAGTCCCGACACGCGGCGCCTCCCATCTGACAAATTTGCTGCTTTGACAAAAATGGCCTTTAGCGATTCACAGGCATTTCTGGGGCGTTGACAAGCCAGCCGAGGGAAAAACAGAAGCTGGAGACGGCAGCGTTTCTTGGGACATTTTCATTGGAGGATGGTGAGCAGGGAGAATCTGCCCTCTGCCACCCAGGATCAGATTTACAAAGCCAGCCTGGGCGCAAATTACAAAACAGCACAGATGTTTAGCTGATTGCAGGCATAAATTATTCTTGACTTGTGGCAAATTTGCTAAGATTAAGTATGTAAATCAAACATGCCACAATAAAGCGATTTAGCCCGCTTCCCAAAAACAAAACGAAAAAAAAAAGCACTTTGGTAGCTTCTCAGCAGACCTAGCTGTGAGCATTATTCAAAATAGCTTCCGACACAGAAATATGAATATTCAAGTTATGTCTAATGTGTCCATCGCAATTGCTAAAACAAAATTACGTATTTGAAAGATTTTGTCTAGAAGGTGTGGACGGGATTTCTCAAACGACATGGTGCTGATAGGAGTTTTCTTCTGAGTGGATAAAAATTACGTTATTTTACGTGGAAAAAAAAAAATCCTCAGCAGAAACCACAAACAAACGAAAAAAGAGAAAAGTTATTTGTTTGTCTGTATCATTAAATACAGAAGAAAGTCTAGTCATTAAATTTTCTGTTAGAGGTATGAAATATTGATAAAACAGTAGTTTTCTCAGATGGTCCTTTGAAAATGACTGTAACAATCTCTGGGCACAGAACGGCACTTTGATTTTCTCTTTAACCTTCCACAGTGTGTTTCTTGTGGATTTAGGAGCCAAGCTTCAGCGCATGAACCTTGCAGAGCTGATGCAGATGACCCACCACTGCATGCAGGCAGTTTGCAATAATGGCCAGGGGCTGCGCATCATCAGCCCCACATTGATGTTTCCAAATCAAACCTGTTGTCTTATATACACTGTGGATGAAATCGAACAATGGGAAGGTGCTGGTTATATTTAAAATATGTGTACAGAAAGCCCTATATTGCATATTATTGCACTGTTCAGTGTTTAGTGTTTTTCTCGTCTGTGTGTATTTCGTACTCTTGGTATATATCAATAGGTTTTCTATCCTACCTGATGAGTCACTATCTAATTGATAATTAATGTTTCACTTTATATCAGCATTGAATCAAGGTTTTGCCATCATCAATTTTTCAATATTGAAAATCTGACCAAAAATCAATTCAGTTCGTTGATAATTTAACACTGACCATAATTCAACGCATTTAACTATGATTCAATGTTGAAACAATAACATGGGGCTATCTGGGAACTCGACTTCATTTGCGGTATACGGGTTAAAATGCAAGGTATTTTCTTGTCATAGCAGCGCAAATGCACATAAAATAAGTACGCATTTGCGCTTTTACAAACAACCTATTGTCACACGTACCGTTTTCAAAGGTTAATATATATCTGCGTCTCAGTTATATCCATCCCTGTTTGGGTCTCTGGGTCCTGAAAGTCGGAAGGGCCAATAGATTTTACTTAATTTTTTTTGTATCAGCAGCAGCTATCAACAGCTAATGACAGCAGTCCTTTCGAGAAATAACAAAGCTACTTTTCTTTAACGAAACTGACAAGAGGGGGCGCTAACACAGCCTCAGCACACCTATTTCCAATGCTGAGGCATAGACACGGCAGGGGCGGGACTTGGACCCCCAGCCATCAGGGTGTGAAGTTCCTGCAGTGTTTTGGGAGCCAGCATGCCGCACCTCAGATGAATCCCTATTTGTTACACGGAGCGTCTCTGCACGTCATTAGCGACGAGTGCCGTTTTTCATGCTGCATGCTCTGTTTCTGTTGAACTGTTCTGTAACTTTTTTAAATAACACATGGTCCTTCTCAGTTCTGTGTATGCATTATGACAAATATGCAATTAATGTTGTTTTAATAAAAAATAAAAAACAACCTGGCCAAGTACAAGAAGAACAAGAAATTAAACTAAGTAAATTTATACTTAGTAACAATATGGATAATATTCATACCTTTTTTTTCATTAGTTTAACAATCGAAATTGCTTTTAAAATTGTAAATGTAATATGGCCTGGCTCAGCTAATAATATTAAAAGTGTACAGTCTGTAATTCAGAGATAGACCTTGTTTTTCATTTCTAAGAGAGGATTGTAGGAGTGGAAATGAAAAAAGCAATCATGTCACTTCTGGGCACCTGGACAAGAGAAATACAGAGGTTTAAAGACAGGGATACAAAAATATGGCAAAAGTTGTCAGCTGATGATGGAAGGGGCAAGATTTCATGCGGATGCGGAACTCGGGGGCGAGAGGGGGTGTGGCAAGAAGTGACGGACTGGAGATTAAGATCATGGTTAGCAGAGCGAGGAGTGGGGGAGCCGGTCCAGCAGAAACGGGCCGCTTGCGGGAGGGAAATGGAAGAGTGACAACAGGCTAAGCGGGGGACCCAGAAAGGGGGGGGGCAGATCACACCTGAAGTTACAGGAAGTAAAGCATGAGACACGCTCGAATGAACTCCTGATGAGAATTGTGGGTCTGTGATTTGAAAATGGCTTTAATCGGGCTGTATCCTGATTTGGTGTTTGTTACCCCTTTGTCAGCCCGTTGACAGATTTCTTTTCTGCACCATTTGGGGTTTATATTTCCAGAAAAAAAAATATATGGAGGATCTGAATAGTCTGCAAGGATGAGCTCAGCTCGCTAACATAGCGGGGAAAAATGACAAAAAACAAAAAAAGATAAAAGCTGCATAATCTGCTCTTACCAGTAATTTAACAGTTGTTTAAATTTGTTAACTAAAGCATTTCATTCAAAGTGTCTAGCTTATGAGTCCGAGATGAAAGGTCTCTCTCCTGGTTATATCTATGTGTGCTAAACCAGGAAGCTTTTCTGCTTGCTGTGAGGTTGTTCGCTTTAAAGGCGGCACTGAGAATACATCACAGAAGATATCCGACAGACAAACTAAGATGTGATACGAAACCCAAGGAATCAGGAAACTGAGATAAGAGGAGAAAAAAACATCATTGGCATAGCTAGGAAATGCTACAAAGGTAAGAATGGAGAAAAAGAGACTTGGGGGTCAAGACAGGGTACCCAGAGGGACCAAAAAGCACCAGCGTAGGAATATTCCAGGTTTTTCGGAAGAAAGTACGAAGCCCACCAGGTATGAGCTGAACAAGAGCCTCCAAGATCGGCAGCAGAAGGAACCTTGAGAGAACTACAGTGATGAAAATTGACAGGAAGATCAAGTGTGACTGCAGCAGGGTAAAGGGGAGCCCTACAGGTCACACGGGGAAGTGCAGTTTGCTCAAGAGGTTTGAGTGAGAGAAGCGAAATGTGTTCTGAGCCCGAGTGCGTACGTGAGACACAGACGACGTGCTGGAGCGGAGGTAGACGCTTACGGGTGTTTACAGCCGTAGCGCGCTCGTGCGCCCGTGCATGCCAATTACACTGCAGCCAGCCACATGCAGACGCACAAGCGGCCATGCGCCCAGGAAGGCAGGTGAGTGAGGCTCACTCACGCCGCGTCACTCGCCTGGCTGTGGCGAGAGACGTCCGATCAGTCGAACGTGCGACAGACGGCAGTAGGGACAAAAACATACATAAATCCCAGGATCCGCGTCAGGCCCTTGGCCGCCAGAACACAGCGGTGTTGAACCGGCCTTTTTGAAAGGCAAGCCGAAGCGAAGAGTGGTTTTATGAAATGTGACGTAGCTACACACAGACAACTTCTCTGAACGATAACATCTGTCTGTAACACTTTACTTAAGGCCATGCTTTTAGTAATTTCTAAACACATTCATAACAAATAATAATGCATTCATAAAGCATTACAAACATTGCTATAATTTTTTATCAAAAGGCACAACACATTACAGACATGTTTATGATGCATTATGAATGATCTATGAAGCTCTCATGCATAATGCACTATAGATACCTTCATAATGCATTATAATTGTTGGTACAAGCATTTAGGATGCTTTGTACCATATTATAAAGGTATCTATAGTGCATTATAGATGAGAGCTTCATAAGGCAGTCATAATGCATAATAAACAGGGTTATAATATACTATGCCTCTTTATAAGTATTTATAGCCTTCTTTATAATTCTTTATGAATGCATTATTATTTTTTTATGAATATGTTTATAAATTACTAAAAACATGGTCTTGAGTAGAGTTATTCATCTGTATTCTAAATGGCAAACTCAGTGAAAATACCTTCATGTCTTGTACAAATATCACCTAACTGCAAGAGTCCCTAGAAGCTAATTGTGCTGTGCATCGTACCATCTAAGCAATTTCTTTTTATTGTTCTATTGACTTCACGACTCCTTTTCCTAAGTAAAAACAGATCAAGTGGTCATTTGATTATGCTGTACGCTCACCCGTGGCTACAGCTATACCCACTGGACCCGCCAATCACGTGACCTCAGTCGTCCGATAGCTTAGACTTCATTCAGTCATACCACATGCTACTGTGTAGGGAAAATAAACCATGTTGTGCAGCTACAAGGAGCGTTGCTGAAGGACTACACCTTTGGGCCGCTAAAATTAAACTTGGCATCACCCCGACATAGACATAAAAGCGGTTTATGACCACAAACCTGCGAAGCGGGTGCCAGGCCATTTCAGAGGATGTCGTCTCGCACCCGAGGCCCCCCTTTCGGCTGCCGTCGCTTCCCAGTGCCGCCGTGCGAGGTGACCCCACGAGGGCCCGCCAACAGCTGTACCAATCCGGATAAGAGCTATTTTTGCCTGATGGCAGGCAGGTGGGTGCGGGGGGAGACGCGCACCCCCTGCTGGACCTCATCAGGCCTGCGCACTGCACTGCTGCTCTCGCCGCACCCCTGGTCCCGTCTCCAGGATCAGCCTCCTCTCTCAAACTTTTTTTTTTGGCTTGGCGGCACCAGCACACGCTCTGCACCTAGTATTTTTATATAGGCATATACTACTCTGCACTCTGGATAGTACTGATACTAGTACCAATACTATACAGAATGTGTTCAATACTGGGCACAGAGAAATACTGAGCACCAGGTTATGCCTGTGGGAGAAGTGAATCCATTCATCCATCCATCCATCCATCCTCTATCCACTTATGATGATCAGGTTCGTGGGAAAATGCACGAGTATTATTTAAATGTAAATGACTGAATGAGTGCATGAATGAATGTTACATTTATATAGCGCTTTTCAGGACACCCAGAGCGCTTTACAGAACCAATGGGGAGCCACTTTAACCACCACTGTGTGGCCCCCACCTGCATTATGCGACGGCAGCCATTCTGCACCGGTACCCTCACCACATAGTAGCAAAGGTGCTGAAGGGGCAGGAGAGGATTCACTGTGTGGATGTAGGGGACGATCAGAAGGAATGAACATGAAAGCACCACCATCCGCCCAAGCAAATGTGAAAGCATTGAGGAAAACATAAGATACACATGGTCAGTACATGGACACCGTGGGGGCTCAGAAGACACTGAAAGCTGCAGGTGAGTGAGGCATGGGTGCAGTGAGGAATGTGTGCAGTGAGGAATGTGTGCAGTGAGAAATTTGTGCAGTGAGGCATATGTGCAGTTCTCCGGGACCCAGGCGTCAGTCATTGATGTCATGAGGCCCTTATGGTTCACGGGAGCCTAAACCCTCCCCTCCTCCATCCCTGCTTTGATCCCTCGCTTTTCCAGGTTTTTAATACTATTATGGGCATGTTTATATGACCTCACACAAAACCACCCAAATCTGAACAGCCACATGGTAAGTCATTCAATTCAGCATGTTAACTGTCTAAATATTTACGCTCTCTGAGGTATAACTGTGCTTTCATGCCATGGGTCATGCTGTTAGCATGTTATTTATTGGTATATGTCTGAATGGTTTGGCATTATGTACAGGATACGGACCTTAGTTCCCTTTAGGTAGCTGTGCATGCACATCAAATTTTACATGATAAACTTTTGTATGGGAATACAGTATCAATATTACTTTCAACAAAATTAGATTTTGGCACAGAATTAATATTTGAAAGTATTGAACTATATGCCGAAGCAATTCTACAATAATTGAATGTGTAGAGGGTATTTTCTGAAAGAAAAAAAAAAACATCATAAAATAAAATCAACATTACATATGCAGGCAACAACCTGGACTAGCTAAAGGTAAAGGTAAAAAAAACACTCTTTAAGTACTGCCAGGCGTGGGAAGCGACCGCAACAAGTGGGATGAGAACCACTCAAGAGTGGCGTGAAATAAAACGCTCTTGTGGTGTGGTCATCGGTATAGTACTGTATATGTGTGTGTGTGCGTGCGTGTGGTAGAACTCCTTTTTTGCCCTGAAGTGGTAAAATCAAGGGCACGTAAACGTCCAGTTGCCTGGATTTAACGGCAAATCGAGCATTCATTCACTGCTACAGTGAACATCCACTACTATGTCAGCAGCACGTGCATCAGATTAAATCACTTCTCAGTTCTGTATCATGTTAAAACGCATAATTATTTCATCACTTCCTTTAATATTAGATTTCTCAACAATGTCTTTTAACATGTATAAGAATCCTGCTAGCCAGAATTAAGTATTAAACTTACCGAAACTAACAGTTTAAATCATACAGTCTACCTCTTGATAAATTGATGTTGCCACTAGCTTTAATTATTAATAATATTTTAAGTCAATTACAATTATGAGCTTTACTGCCTTGGGTAAAATATAAATCTAGTCCTACAGCCCTAAGAGAGAGGCTAAGAAATAAGCACATTTCAAAGCAATGTTAATTAAGTACTAAAAAAACACACACACACAAACAATAAATAATGAAAAGCATTACCCTATATAGCTGGTGCTCATCAACCCCCCTGGGTAAGGGGATCGCTGCGCTTATTCGGAGGAGCTCACGGTTAAAGCCGCAGCACTGCATGATCTGTGCCTGCAGAGTCTAATGCACCGATCCTGAAAGTTTATAACTGGTATAAACTGCACGTGCAAACGGACGTACTGACTCCTAAATTAAGCGCACCGTTATCCACCCTTAAACTCTGACCAACCAAACAATTTTTTGTGTGCTGGTTAACAGTTTCATCAACGGAGACACTGGCCTCGGTTATGTTGTGCTATTTATTCAATACAAATCCTTGTGTTTTCCCATGTATGAGAGAAGAACTGGATGCGGTCTTAAAACAATACTGAAAATGATTGAAGGGAGCCAGTGTCTGTGAATATTAAATGGCAGTTGTGAAGCAGCGAGGAAGCCCTTATAATGGGTTTGCGGCGTCTCTGGGCGATGGAAAGATGCCTGCCAACCTGCACATAATTAGATCCCCTTCAGTCATGTGCGCTTTCCCGCAGTTATGCCAGGCGTGACACAGATACGTTGTGAATTAAAGCTCGACGCGCTTCTTTTGGCTCCTCAAGTATCCGCGCTGCTGCCTCCCCAGTGACTCGCCATCTCGCAAGTGTTTGTCGCGGCCAATGTCCGCGATGTCTCCGGCAGAAATGGCACCGTGTCATTCCTGCGCTTCAACACTTCATCCTTTTTGGACGAGGTGACAGTTTCAGGTTAGTAGTAGTTCTTTTTAAGTAACATTTTCGGTATTTCGGTATAATGAAAGTAAAATAATATAACACAATTATTACTATATAAATACATATTTGTAATTCTGCGTAATCTAAATCTAGTACACTATATTTAAGCAACAGTATATTTAGTGATCTTAATTGTCCGTAAAAGAGATAAATCGTAAGGTAGCAAAATATTAATGACGCCATGTACTGAAGTAACTGAAGGTGTCATATCTGCTTAGATAGATAGATAGATAGATAGATAGATAGATAGATAGATAGGAAGAAATATTGCACAGATAAACACAAAGAGTACTAATTGTTCTACTTTAAGGGGAAAAACATTTTCCTGATGAAAGATTAAGGTAAGTGCTCTCCCACAGTAACGTCTAACAGATGTCTCCAGAAGAGTAGCTGCTTGGACGTGGGCTCATGGTGCCATGGCTCTGGCAGTAGAGGCCTCACCCTGATGCAGTTGCTGAAGATGGAGGCAAAGGCAGCGTCACAGGGACGAGTTACCATGAAAGACAGAATGGAGGGAGACTCTGTATTCAGCTTAATGTATCATAATGAAAACTGCACACATGTCTTTGCCTTCTGAATCACTATTATGAAGGTGGAATGGTGTGTGTGTGTGTGTTATAATGTAAACCATGTAAAGCATTGGTTTGATTAAAATATGTGAAAAAGAATTACATAGCATGACAAGCATTTAACAGATAATCCATCTACCTATCTTAAAAAATGTTGTTTAATTGTAAATAATAATGGCGTTGGTCATTTTTATCATGAAAGCATAGAAATGTCAAATAATAATAACAATAATAATAATAATGACCATAGTTTTCATGTATTTATAGGATTTGAGTCGTATCTTGCTTACTGGCACAGCGATGCAGTGAACGTTATTATCGTCAAACCCCGCCCTCTGCATGCACCCTCCTGTCATGTGGGATCTTCCAGCATCTTCCAGGTGCTCCGGTGTCCTCCTGCAGTGCAAAAACATGCAGTCGGGTGAGCTGGCATCTCCGAAGTGCCCATAGAGTCCGTGCCCTGTGAGGGACCATCCAGTCCAGGGTATCCCCTGCCCAGTGCCCTGGGCTTCCTGGTGACCCTGTCCAGAATAAGGGGCTGGGAGATGGATGGATGGGGAATATATATATATATATATATATATGGTTCAGCTCTGCCCCTTTCTAAATTGGCTGGTCTGGAGGCTCAGCCCAGAGTGTGAGGTCTTCACAGATTACAGAACCTCTGAACAAATGTAGCCAGCTGTCAGACAGGAATTGATTGGCTAAGAAAGGAGAGATTCTTTTTTTTTCTTTTTTTTTTTTGGGGGGGGACCTCTTCAGTATCGTTTGGGGGCTGCTGGCCCTGGAGGATGGGGTGGAGGAGAAGGTAGGGTTTGATCAGGCTGGCAGAGGCTTAAGGAGTGATCAATACGGGCAGCATCACGTTTCAGCGGGAGATCCGGGGGCGGCCTGTGATTCTGTTGAAGAACATCTGACCTGTGAGCGGATGTGAGCTCCCCAAGTCCCTCCTCAGGTGAACCAGGAGATCTGGGATACATTCCGTCCAACTACAAAGCCAAAATACACCAGTTTAAGGCCATTTTAAAAAAAAATAATAAAAATAAAAAAACATACAGTCTGAGAGTTCAAAAATAAGGAGACATTGGTGTATAAGTTTTAAAATCAGGGATGAAATAGCACTGGGTTAAATTACATACAAGCCTTTTAAAAACGAACATTGCCATATTTTTACTTTCACTGGTTGTAATAACTACTATAATGTTTGACCTGTTTTTTTTATTTGCTTTCATCTATGAATCATTAGTTGTATTTTTCTTGGTTTTTTGTAATGGAATAAAGAATATACATATTAGTTTTAATCAGACAAAGGTACATCCTTAATGCTAGTATCTATTCCTGTGATGTTAATTTGATTTTTAAGAAGTTTTGTTATAAGCTACAAGATGCTGTTAAGTGTTTGGATGCTGACAGTTTTTTGTCGAACGTAACTTTTTTTAGTTTGGGATATTGAGGTTCGACAGTACAGTCAGAATGCCTGTATATTTCAGAACAGTTGCGTATTATCAAATACTTGTAGAAGGCAAGACGAGATATTAATCAATCTTGAAGTCAGAAATTTAAGGTGGCTTAATTACCAGTAATCTTCACTACATGCGTTCATTTTACAAAAGAAATTTCAAGCATTTTTCCCCCACAGACAGTGAAAAACATTGGTTTGAATTGCCTTGAGCAGTAATCCAGCAGCTGTCGAGATAATTTGTTTGTGATTTTTCATTTTGATCTTCCTGGAAGAACAGTTTGACTTAGAAAACCTACCTTTGATCCTGATAACGTGCAACAATAATACTAAGCAGTTTTTGTGTATCTGCATACAATTATGCATGAAATGGGTTATAATTACTGTTTTTAACTGGCGAGATTAATATTTCACCATAATATACAACATGCATTTTGACCTTCCTGGATGCTTGTAGGCAGAGGTTTTAGCAGAATAATGTTAACCCAGCCGTGATGTGTATCCTTGGTGTATCCTTGTTGTACTTTGTTAACCCAGCTGTGATGTGTATCCTTGGTGTATCCTTGGTGTACTTTGTTAACCCAGCTGTGATGTGTATCCTTGGTGTATCCTTGGTGTAATTTGTTAACCCAGCCGTGATGTGTATCCTTGGTGTATCCTTGTT
>JAODLC010000116.1:972576-984732 GCA_026781145.1 Hippopotamyrus pictus | reverse complement strand
ATGAATGCATTATAATGCATTATGAAGGTATCTATAATGCGTTACGCATACAGACTTTAAGTAAAGTGTTACCAGAATGGTTGCATTATGAAGGTATCTATAGATGAGGCGGTATCTATGTATTAGAGATGATGGCTTCACAGAGCATTCATGCTGCATAATCAGCATGCCTATAATGTGTTATGCCTTTTTTATAAATATTTATGGTCATGTTCATAATGCTTTATAATGTTTTATGAATGGATTTTAATGGGTTATGAATATGTTCATAGAATCTTATAAATATGGAATTCATAGAAAGTTAATATATTATTATTATTATTATTATTATTATTATTATTATTATAAAAGCAACAAAATTGGCTATATTATTAGGCATTACTTGATTTAATTACTTGTACCTGTAATTAGTAGTCTCACATTGGAAACTGTAATGCTGCATGACTGTAATGACTCTAATGGTCGCATTTTGGCCGTGTAGAATCACCAAAATTTCACATGGATATTCACCTGGCCCAGTTCTTTGTGTATTTATTCTGACCATGTCTTCCACAGAGGAACGCAGGAGACTTGTTTTTGTAAGATTAATGAAGGTCACCGAAATTCTCAGAAGTATTCCGATAATTAAAGCTTTGTTTATCAAAACAAATTTATATTAAGAGTAAGAAGATTCATGGTAATTATTCATAATCTTAACAATTCAAGTGTAGCCACCTCATTTGTGCATTTAATTCTTCTTGTTAATGTTTTGCATAAATCTGCATAATTGCGCACATTGCCTGTTGTAGTCCTGACAGCTACCCCCTTCATGTGCACTAAAGTATGTCAAAATCTTGACGTGCTGCATATTTATAGATGTACATATGGCTCAGGGATGATGTCGTCTATTTTTTTGCAGTCTGTAATTTAGACGAATGAAAGCCAAGGAGAAGGAGAAATTACAAGCTCTGTGGACCAGCGATTCTATCGGCATACCATCAAAATCAGCAGGCACATAGCTGGGAAAAAGCCCTTTCCATAGTCACTGCATCGGTGCTAGATTATGGTCCTGGCATTTTCCAATTAAACATTTCTTGGAATAGATTATGAACGTAAACGTAGTAAGGAATAGACTTCAGAACTGACGCTGACTCTAAATGTCCAAAAGATCTCTCCAGATCCTTTATGCTGAGTCACAGGTGACACAAGTGGCATTTAGATTTTGAATATCAGTATGCCATCTATCCATTTTCTAACCGCTTCCCTTGGCCAAGGTCATGAGGAGCCTGGAGCCTATCCAAGACATGGCATGGCCCGGGGTAGAGTTCCACCCTGTATGGCATGCCGGTTTGAAAATCACCAGTCTTACCATTTTATGAATTTAGAAAGTTAATTTCATCATCTGTATGTGTCCAGGTGAAGCTATACGATCTGAATACATTACGTGTTTAAGCACTTAATCAATGAATGCTGGAAATACACTGAAGAGGCAGAAAATATTCAAGAACGTGAGGCAATGATTTGTGGAAGAAAATAAGTACAGTAGAAACTAAGATATTAAAAATTAAAGAATATGAAGGCACTCTACATATATTGAGTCCTTCACTGCCTTTTGAGTCAGTGTCATTGACTTTGAATGTCATTGACTGTAGCTTAGGAAAAATTCTTTGGGGGGGTTATGGGGGAAGGGAATCGCATATGTGTCTTCAGGAGGCTGCTTGAAGCTCGGGTCATCGTGGGCAGAAAAGAAGTTCAGCACCAGTGGGTGGGAGTCCACAGTGAATAAGCATGGCTGGCGCAGACAACAAACCGGGAATGCTGAGGGACAGCAATCAAAGGCATGTTGAGTCACGGGGTGCATGTTAAATCAGGGACAGTGGTTGGGGGGGGGGGGCGGCGATACTGAGAGTGTTACGGAAAAGCAAAGCCAATAAATGATTATTTTCCTATCCCAATCCCAAGGATTATTTCTGACATAAAACAGCCACAAATCTGCATCATATGTGTCCTAAAAATACTGACGATTCACTTCAGAATGCATCCACAATGCTTTTTATTTTGTTTTTTGGGGGGTGGAGTGGGTGGGTTATTTGTTATTGATGTTCTGTATTACGTTAATAACAGTCATTATTTCCAGTACACAATATTGCCTTGGCTTTTACTGTTTCTCACCTCATAAATGTCAATATAAAGCGGTTGGGACACCCTGAAAGATTTCGTACCATAATTGAACTAATTGAAAGTTTCCTAATGAAGTAAATTTGAGAGGACAGACAGGCATTTTTTTATCTAGAGAAAGAAGGAAACGAGTGTTATTATACTTGCCCGCCTGGTCTCGCTTTCTTAAATTTCATAAACATCTGGACTGGAGCGACCTGAGAATCATGGTCTCACTCCAGCAGGTCGGAAGCGAATAATGCAATTAGATCCCGGTGTTGTGACAGAGCTGGGGCAGAGTAAATCAGTTTCATGTTAATAAAATTTCCGTGAATGACTGATTGTAATTAAGGGATTGTCAGTTACGGCACTGAACTTTTGCTACCAGAAGATGTTTGCATCATTTGATTATGGTGGCAATTTAAAACTGTTTATTAGAGTCTGTATTAGGGTATTAATTATGAACTTTATTATTGGCCACAATTAATTTAGTCATATCTAATGCATAACCATGATTCTCAAAATAGTGCTCAGTCCGGTGATTGCATAACATGGCTTTAGATAGCTACCCTTACATTCTACCTGAATGTGGGAGGTTCCTACTTTTGGTGCAGAATCTTAAACTTATTTTTCGAAACAATTATATTTATATCGTTATTTTGAGGTGTTGAGTATATAGTACGGGTGAAAAGTCTGGATTCACCTTCTCAAAATCGTTTGTTTTTAACAAGATAATGACCCTAAGCTCACCCTGATGTTATGTAAGTACAGTATTGTATTATTTTGTGAAGAAGGACAGAGATGGAGTGCCGTGGCTCCATCAGCCCCCAACCTAAACTCTATAGAGTTGGTTTGGGATGAGTTGGATCGAAGAGTAAGAGCAAGGTAGCCAACTTGTGCCCAGAACTTGTGGAAACTCCTTCAGAACTGTTGGAGAAGCATTCTAGGTGGCTACATCTGGAAGCTGGTTGGTAGAATGCCAAGAATATACAGAGCTGTCATCAAAGCCAAAGGGGCTATTTTGAAGCGTCTAAAATTTGAGAAAATTGAGATGTTGAATGCTTCTCTGGGTCTTTGGTATATTTGATATGCATTTCATTACCTCAAGGCCTTTTACTATAAGGTGAATAACAGCTAAAATAGAGACAAATGCATTAGGAGAAGTACTTGACCTCATCCGTTTTGGTAATAATGATGACAGTAATGATGATGATGATGATGATGATGATTATAACCAGTAGTACATCCTCTACAGTTAGCAAGAGAGTATTTCCATATTAACCTCAGGCAGGAATCAACAGATACAAATGAAATAAAACTTGAATATTTCATGGATATTGCATGCCCAGAGTTCCACTGCTTCGCCAGCTAATATATTATTATTATTAGTATTATTATTATTATTAATAATAATAATAATAATAATAATAATAATAATAATAATAGACATATCTTTTGCAATGGATGGCATATTCAATAAAGAATCAACGTTGAGGCAACTTATCAACCTCAACATCCAGTGACTACAGTGTGCACTGCACACTAATGTTATTGTTCTGCTTATCCGTTCAGAATCAGGGAACAATATCAGCAAGGAGCCCAATTGAGATGATTGGTATTAATGTTATTGCTTGAGCCGTGGGAAAATACTTGCTCCGTAATTTATGCTTTCCTGTCCGTAATTTTCGCCTAGTTATACCCTGAACACTTATGATTTTCATTATTAACTCAAGTGATTATGCCACAAGCACTTGACATGTTTGAACAATCTGACCACGGATTGAATTCTTGTGTAATTCACCCCGGCCAATGATCATAAATTTGAGCAGACTCTCATTAAAGGCCCAAATCCTATTAAAAAGGACTTAGGCCTAAACCAGCATTGTCTTTATGAAGGTTAGGGATTCTGTACAGGATGCCTCTGCTTAATAAAATGATGGATGCACTTTCAAGACCTTTCCTGTGTTATTATAGCATATTAAATTTTATATGGTACAGCCTCAATGACTAATTATAGAAAATTACCTTAATAAAGTCAATGCAATATTAAATTTAATTATTGTATTGTATTTTACCTCAGCAGATACTACAGCATTTTCAAAAAATAAATAAACAAAAATGCACCTTGCTGCTCCAGACTTATGGGTTCAAAGCCCACCACTGTCCTTTGTCTATTAGGCTTGCATGTTCTCCCAGTGTCATGTTGGTTTCCTCCTGGAATCCAGTAGCATGTATTCAGACTAACTGATGTCCCTAAATTACCCGCAGTGTACGATGCGGTGAATGTGTGGTGCCCAGAACCTGACCAGGATGAAAACACTTTATATACATCTGCCTAAGACAGATTACAAGTTAAAATCAGGTTCTACCTGGTATCATTCATTGACATCCTGTATACCGTCATTCACCCACTCATCTTCATGAAATATCTGTAAAAATAAAATAAAACCGTAAAAAAAAAATAATGAAGAGTTCTAGCTTTGGGAACTGAAACAATAGGTAGGAGAATGAGCTCAGCCTTGAGGGAAAGACAACTGTAACTTTATTATTACATTGGAGCAGTGTAGCGTGTCTGTTACTGTTCATGTTAATTATACAGTTAACCAAAAGAATTTCAACTTCAGTTACATTGATCTAAAAATGTGTAGTAGTTACCAAATGTATCCAAACTATGCCACATCCATCCATCCATCCATCCATCTTCCAACCACTTACCCAGAGCAGGGCAGTAGGGGAGACTAGACTCCATCCCAGGCAGCAAAGGGTACAGGGCTGGCTGTGCTGCCGGGAACCATGTGATATTACTAACCAATTAATCAGAACTAATCGAATACCACAGCTCCCATTATCTTTGTGTAACAGAAGGGAGATGTGATTGAACTTCTCTGACCACATAGGCTTAGACAGGAAAACTAGGAAGAAGAATATAAACCAGAACAGTGGTTTATGGGAAAGAAATACCCACCTTTGAATTGTGGCGAGCACTCTGATCTCTGAGCTGGCTGATGGGTAACAACAGAGTGCAGAAAGGGGAATGTGGACCGGAGTGCCCAAGCTCTGCAAGAAGGGAAACAGGAGAACAACGATTTTTAAACGAGTGTGTCGTACTGTGGTTTCTTCGGTATAGTGAAATGCAGAACTGAGAAACACAAGTGATGGATTTTTAGGGCTACGTGTGAGGTTACATGTGAGGTTAAGTGTGAGGTTATGTGTGAGGTTACGTGTGAGGTTACGTGTGATGTCATATGTGATGTTACGTGTGAGGTTATGTGTGAGGTTATGTATGATGTCATATGTGATGTTACATGTGAGGTTATGTGTGAGGTTACATGTGATGTTATGTGTGAGGCTAAATGTGAGGTTACGTGTGAGGTCACGTGTGAGGTTATGTGTGAGGCTACATGTGAGGTTATGTGTGAGGTTACGTGTGACATTACATGTGAGGTTAGTTGTGAGGTTATGTGTGAGGTTACATGTGAGGTTACGTGTGAGGTCACATGTGAAGTTATGTGTCAGGTTACGTGTGACATTACATGTGAGGTTACATGTGAGCATGGGTGATCTCCATGTGTTCTGTGCAGAGTCAGTAATGAGGGTCCAGATTAACTTGTAAAATGATTATAGGCTCTGTGGGCCATGCTAGTTAGCCATGGGTAGACACACTTTTTTTAATTACGCTTCCTAAGTACCTTTGGCGATTTTGAAATACAGACCTCTCTCTGTTCACTATATTAATATTAACAACGCTTATGAAGTTATGCCTACTGTAATACTCTGATGAATAAGAAATCACAAGGTAGGATTTCCCCTGGTATCCTGGAATTCATCCGTCTTTCATTTATTTCAAGCTCCAGCATAAAGGGAATTTTTGCAAATCTTTAAAGCACCTTTTTGGCCTACTTACAATGACATGATTCCCCTTTTGCGAGATTGTATTTGGGTCAGCATCATTTTAATTCTCCTGAATTCTTATTCTATTCCAACATGGAACACCTTTGGATAGTGCAGCACCATCGTCAATTCAAATTTAGGTCAAGCATCTTTTCATGAAGCTGAATCTATATTTGTATTTTTAATTAACAAACAAGTTGCCAAAAGATTAGCAAGTTTATTTTCCTCTTTTAATTTCATTAATACAAACAAAAACAACTCTAAAAATATTTGTCACAGCGAGACAGCTTTTACTAATATTTTTAATTATTAAAAGAGATCATAATCATATCTAATATTTTTTTCTGTTTGTGAGTCTGTTGCTAAATAATTAATTCTGGAATTTGAGAAATCTTTAAGACTAATGTTTAGCGTTGGATGCTAACGTGACAGATGACTTTCCAAAAAAAAAAGAAACAAATTAACTTTCCACCAGACTGCATTGAACTTCGTCTACAAATGCAAAAGATAAAAACAGAATACACTGTCTGACTAAAAATGAAGACATTAGTACACAGTATCATAACTGGCTTATTATATGATAAACAAATATTTATTTAAAAAGTAAGTTAAACAAAGATTGGGGGGTGGAATGACAAAACTCTGACTTTAGTGACCTATAAATTTTAATGGTTTTAGTGAACTAGAAAAGAAAAACCCATAGGCCTATCCGTAAAATCCATTTGTTTGGAATATATGACGTCATTATAGTACCCGACAAAAGACGCCGAGGAAACACGGTCGCTTTAGCTTTAGTCTGTTCCCCAGCCTCTTTAATTGATGTCGAACACGAGACACGTTTATAGTTCTCTTATTGCCCAGGAGACGATGTTTCCTGGTGCACATGCAGCAAACTTGAACGCAGCTGCTGAAGTCAGGGGACGGGAACGGTGTTGTCTGTTTTTCTGATGTACGTATTTGTTTTGGATGCAGTGCAGCCGTCAAGCAGGTGCGTCGCAGGTCGAGAGAAACCGGACGACGAAGAAGCGCACAGACGGGTTGCCTACATGGTACAGAAGAAAGTGAGACTGGCTGTGGGTCATTTGTTTGGTTTTACAACAAAATACATCTATATAATAATAATAATAATAATAATAATAATAATAATAATAATAATAATAATATCACTTGCTGACCACTATTGTTTTTTCTTTGCAGAAAAAGTCAAACTTTAAAATGTATTTTATTGCTTATTTCTGCTCTGTAGAACATGAGGCTAAGGTTTAAGGCGTTTATAAATATTTAGGAGGCTAAAATTTAGTTTAATACTAGTACAGCCCCTATAATACAGTATCTCATACTGGACTTCTTTTGCAATATAAAAATACTTCTAAGGAGATGTATGAAAAGTTGGTGTAGTCACTCATTCAACTCGTGTAATTTAATTTTATAAAGTCTAGATTGCAACTTCTCTCTGTGTGATGATCATGACAATAGACATGTTAGTATGTTTGACGGTCAGTTATTCTGAACAGTAGCATTTTGTTTCCAGTAGAGGAAAGAAGTTTTCAAAAATGTCACACTTCACACATTGAACCCAGATAAATGGATGTTACGTATTGGTTTCCTTAAATGAAATATGGGATAATTTTTTTTTTTTTGGCTTTGCTGTATCTGTAGTAGATTACTATTACTGCAGTTACAGAATTTGAGATTGGCATTAATAATAATAATAATAATAATAATAATAATAATAATAATGTGTGCCTTAGATCTTCATACAGTCCTAAAGACGACCTGTTACAACTGTGTAAACACTAATATAATTACTAAAGAAAGAAAAATAAATAATTACAAGTAGATATATACAGCTTCATGCACCTATGACCTTAGAGCAAATGGAAGGAAGCAGTTTAGCAGCTTTTCGTGTGTAGATAAGAAACGGTCGCATTCTACTGAGTTGTTATTTGGACACCTCACACGAGTCTGACATTGATAGCAGATTGAGGCTTGATGCTTTTTATGCATTCCTGAGCCCAAGTTAATGAAATATGCATGCGATGTGGCACAGCTCTTTGAGCTCAGTCCCCGTGGAAATGCAATAAAAATAGAAGACGCCAAAAAAGAAAAGGAAAAAACGCGATAACGGTAGCAGCTGTGCGCAAAAGTGTAAACCTGAGATTAGCGAGTCGTAAAAGAAATTGCGCATTGTCCTTATTTTATGCAGATTTTACGAGATGATATTTCTGAAGAAGTCTTTATGAAACGGGCAGCGCCAATATATGTGTAGCACAAACACTACGTACATGCAGTTAATGGAGACAATGAGAGTGTACTTTGAAGGTTATTATTTACACATACTGTAGAACAATCACATTGCAAGATGCTATTGCACGTACGGCAGCCGCCATTCCCGTGTATTGTCAGAATGTATCCATCACTGCATGTATTTTGAGAATCACCAATACCAGAGATTCTGTTTTAATGCGATTTTAATCATACTGCTGTTCGGTGAACTTGCTGCGTCTGCTCTATTTTTAAGTAGTTCTCACACAAACGAAACTCATTTGTGCACCTGTGTCTTGTATAGTGTATCTGCGAAGAGGGAATTCCTAAAAAGTCACCATCGTCCCATCCCCTCGCCTCCAGAATAAAACGTTTGCTTTGTTAAGATAGTATGCCTTTGTTTTGCGCTTTGTTGTAAAACATTCAGCTTATTTGTTTTTTTGTTTTATTTAATTTTCTGCTATTTCACCCATATTAATTATTCAAATAGTTTAATTAAGATAAATGATTAGTGTATTAATGTTACGGTGAAAATAGATTTATTGTTGCTGTGAGTTGCATTCACTGGAATTTGCATAAGATCCCTGTTTCAGGCCATATCAATGCAAAAAAAGAAAAGTGGATCACGTGCAGTCTTTTTCTTTATTATGTTACCCCGCGCCACGGCATATTTTCAATCATTATTAGATGCAGGCAGCTCAAGGCAAACCCACAACCCCGCGGTATGTTTTGTGCGTGATAGAATAAGAAAGTGCTATCAATCTTTATTGTCCGTCTCGCTTACTGTGATTGCATTCAATAGTCCACTGATTCTCTTGTCTGTGCTAATGTCAAGAGCAAGGAGATGCCAGATGCCCGGACTAAAAGTCAACCCGCAACCGCTGACGCACTTCTGATCGCACCCAGTGACAAATACTTTACAGTATAGATAGTGAGCAGCTGAGCGTCGGTGGCGCGATCGGCGCCTTTTCGCCATGCGGACCCTGTGCGTGATGCCAGGGAAAGGCCCCGACATGTATTATTCAGGTGTGTCTAATGCTGAAAAAGTGCTAACGGCCGATTGTATCTAAATGAATTGCGGGCCGGGTGGGGGGAGGGGCTGCTGCGGGGCATACAGAAAGGACATCAGTTTTGTGAGGACATGGGGCGATAAAAAGTGAAGATCAGAAATTGTGTTTTCATATTAAACATATGAATCATTTCTCGGAGATGGAATATTGTCGTCCCATACAAATGGTGCGTTAAACCGAATGTTTTCCCTTCTCTAACCGTGATCAGCTGCACTTATGTTTATTTAAATATGTTTCAGTCATATTTAAATGGAAAAAACAGCAGATACACGGTGAGAATTCCTCACCCAGTACTGATCCGTGCGATGTTTATATGCGCCTCCATATGGATGAACAGTAAACGGATGGATTAAAGAGCGCGTCCTTCACCCGCTGATTGGAGAATGAGTCTGCAGTCTTATTCTTTGGTGTCACTGTGTGCGTCGAATCCCCAGGGCTTCGTGCCCCCTCCTCTGCATGCATCAGTGAATAAAGACTATAATTTACAGTTTTACATTTCTATTAATCTCACTCTTCCCAGCGTCCTGACATATGGGAGAGCGATATTTAGTATATCAGCCTTTGGAAGAGCGAGACTGATGTTTATATGACGCTCTGCAGATTGAATTTGATAACTCCGCGTGAGTCTTCTCTCCCTCTCTCTCTCTCTCTCTCTCTCTCTCTCTCTCTCTCTCTCTCTCTTTTAAAAAACAATAATAAACAAACAGGATCAGACGTACAGACACACACATAGTCTATAAGTACACACCGACACGTGCTCACAGAGAAAGGCATAGGTCGGATTTTAACACTTAAACAGGGTTGGGGGTGAGGGGAGGCCTTACCAATCACAGATGAACAAATATTAATTAGTTAATTATTTTAAACACTATACAACTAGTATATTGGGTTCATAATTTTCAGGAAATTTCAAGTGAAAGTGATACTGTTGTTGAAAACTACAGGCAAGCAGCTCTGTCTGCATCTCTACATTCATGTCTAAAACTTCTGACATTATCAAAAAGCCCCTCGAAATAGTGTAGAACCAGCCCATGCGATTCTAAATTTTTAATTACCATCGGTCCTATTTTTGCCTGTATCTGGAAGGCATACCCACAAATGTCATAATTCCTTACTCGTTTAACAAACATTTTTATTTACTGAATAATCAGGTATAAATCTGCCCATATTACAGTTGTGATTTTAGTTGTAGAATTCATTTCCATGGGTATATTTATTTGATGGAAAAGATTCTTTTGTGGTCCAACAATAAAAAGTTGTTCTTTGCCCCATTAGATGACATAAAAATAAATAACTTCCATTAATTTCAGACTGCGATAACCAGAGCAAGATGACATTTCCAAGTAAATTCTTAGAGGAAATATATAATTTATATGGTACATTTATTTCTTGAATTTTTCAACATAGATGATGGATGTCTGGAAAGCAGATATAAACTAAAAGAAATAAACATCATTTAACTTAAAATTGTTAGGAAGTAAACTAAACATATTGCAAACAACTGTTAAATGCCTAAAGAGCAGAAGTTGGAACATTGCAGATAAGCCTCTTATCCTCCGTCCTGTGTGTCATGTGTTGCCCTGTGTGTCGTGTCGCCCCGAGTGTCATGTGCCGCCCCGTGTGTCATGTGCCGCCCCGTGTGTCATGTGCCGCCCCGTGTGTCATGTGCCGCCCCGTGTCATGCGTCGCCCTGTGTGTCGTGCCGCCCCATGTGTCATGTGATGCCCTGTGTTATGTGCCGCCTCGTGTGCCATGTGTCGCCCCGTGTGTCATATGATGCCCTGTGTTATGTGCCGCCCCGTGTGTCATGTGCCGCCCCGAGTGTCATGTGATGCCCTGTGTTATGTGCCACCCCGTGTTTCATGTGCCGCCCCGTGTCATGCATCGCCCTGTGTGTCGTGCCGCCCCGTGTGTCATGTGATGCCCTGTGTTATGTGCCGCCCTGTGTGTCATGTGCCGCCCCATGTGTTATGTGTCGCCCCGTGTGGCATGTGGAGGGTCATTTCCAGCTGGGAGATGTGCATCACGACACATTGCAGGTGAGGAACACTAAACAGAATGACTCCCAAACAGGTTCCTTGTCCCAAAGATGCATCCTGCTGCTCTTCTCACAGAAAATCACCCCCCATTCTCTAGTTAACGTCCCATGCAAGATCCGGTGAGCTCATTCAGTATTACTGGACATTAACTGGTCACTGGGTCTGTAGTCAGAATTAAATTTCAGGGCAGGGAGGGGGGTAGTGCAAAGCCTACCAATAGGTCCTTCTCTGTAAATTTTTACCAACTTGAGGGGGGGGTCAATGGATGGATGGGTGGGTTAATCTTTTTCTCTGAGCTGTCTTATAAAAAGCTAACCTTTCTCTGTGGCTTCCTTCTACACTCTACAGACCACCAGTAAGGTCTAGATGCCCAGCTTATGATAGTGTGCAGAGGAAGACTCCACTTGTTCACATAAATCACCCCACTAGATCATTCATTCATTATTGTGTAACACTTTAACTGCACCTTTATAATCCATTCAGTATGCATTTGTACAACATTCACTACACTTTTATAATGCATTCATGGAACATTCATAAGCAGCATGTAAGTATACCTTAACATCCTTAACAGATTTAATAAACATCAATAACAAAGACTATATGATTGTACAATTATAATGTTTGTTATTATCATATAATGTTTGTTATAAATTAAAGCTGATATGGTATGTTAGGGGGGCGGCATGGTGGTGCAGTGGTTAGCACTGTTGCCTCACACCTCTGGGACCTGGGTTCGAGTCTCCGCCTGGGTC